>RJWT010017861.1:0-19142 GCA_004365215.1 Cuniculus paca | reverse complement strand
GTCCATGCACCTTGATTAGTCCATAGGGAAAACAGTCTAATAAAGACACATTGCTCTGATAGGGACCTTCGCCAGGGTCATCTCATTTTGCAAGAGCTGGGGAGATGGAAGAATTGACTTTCTTTTAAATAGTAGAATTTCAGCCAGTCCTGAGGGAGATCTTTGGGTATCATTTCTTTAAATAACATTAGGGACCAAGCAACTATCTCCCACACTGATACATGCTGTCCATTCTGACCTCTGTCTAGTAACTTTCCATATTAAATGGTTAGCAACAGTAATCAAATAAGTTTCAAAAGTGGCATGCTTCATCAACCTTCTTTGTTTTTCCAGTTTTTTTAATGATAAAATACACATTCTGCAAGTTACTGTCTCCGTGTTTAAGTGTACAGTTCAGGGCCATTGTGTATGCTAATATTGTGTTACCATCCAGCCCTCTGTCTCCAGACCTCTTTTCTTTTTCTACAGTTGAATTTTGACCCATAAAACAGCAACCTCCCATTCTCTCTCCCACCATCCCCTGGCAACAACTATTCAACTTCCTGTTTCTCTAATTTTGACAATATCTCGTATGAGGTGAATCAGACGGTATTTATCGTTTTGTGGCAGGGTCTGCTTTATTTAGCATAGTGTCTTCCAGTTTCAACCGCATTGTGGTATATGTCAGAATTTCCTTCGTTTTTAAGGCTGAATAATATTCCATTGTATGACTAGATCGCATTTTACCTATTGGTTCATTTGTGGGTAGATGCTTGGGTTGCGTCCACTTTTTCACTATTGTCAATAACGCTGCTCATGAGGCTTCTTCAGCATAGTAGTATTTGAAGTATCCTCTGTTTGTCAGCTTCTCACTGCATAGGTCTGAAATGCTGCTGATTGCGTTTAGTCCTCGAATATCAAGTAAACTTTCAACTCATCTTGTATTAAAATGCAAGTGATCCTGGGAAGATATTAGCACCTTGTTGTGAATTAGTTTAATCAGATCCTTAGACACTTTCTCCACCCTCTCCCCAGTTCTTGACTGTCAGCTTCTTATTGCAGGTCTTCTTTAGATTCTCGCATCATCATTGCCAATACCCCTTTGTATTGAATTTATTAATATCTTACTAGTCCCAATAGAACAGAAGCTTCCTAACAGCAAGATTCTTGTATCATTTATATTGGTTTTTAAGGCCCTGATAAAATGTCACATAGACAACTATAAACTGTTCATTAATTTATGGGACATTTATTGAATAACTACTTTGTGAATCTTAAAATTATGCCTTTCTAGAGGGCCTGAGTAGCTAAGGGCCAACTCTGTCTTTTGCAGTTGTGGCAGATTTACCTTCGACTGTAACTTCCTGTATTTTTAGGGACAGGGACTTGATCCCGATGAGTGAATCCACATCTCAGAAGGTTTCTATTACAAATATACCCAGGTTTTACTGCTTCCATCCAGAAAAGGCCTCAGCCTAAGTCAGTTTTATGTCCTTCTCTTTGAAAGGAGAATGAAAATTCAATAAGCGTTTTCAAGTAGTGTTGGGAAATTCTCTAGTTGCTCTGAATCTGTGTTTCTACTGTCAGAACATTTAATAGATATGCAGTGTGATCAAAATATACAGCGAATGTTTAAAATTTTATCATCTTGGAGGGAGGGGGAAAAGAAGGGAATTGAAATGTGTTATGTGCGTGGTCCAGTGTATAGAAGCATCTCACAGCCCAGGGACAACATGAATGCTAGCGCTCTGTTCTGGCTGAGCACCGATCCTGCAGTGTCTCTCTTGGGAAGAACAGTCGCTCTGATGACAGTTGGGTGGTTCTTCCCATTCACAAGGTAACAGTCAGTCCTAAACCTAAATCATTACTTTAGGCTCTGGCCTCAGAATTTTAAAATTCTAAGTGACCTCACTATAAAGGAAAATAGGAGACAAATTACTCTGTTTTTTTTTTTAATTGTTATTCCTATGTTATGGCTACCATTGCCTATTTCGTAAATTAAAAGTTAACAAAATACCCACTGAGCACTTGGTGTGTTTACCCAGTGTCTGTGTTTTATACAGAACAGGAAAACAAAACCAGAAATAAATGGAATCTTCAGAAAATCTTTTTCCTTAGGCAGTCGCTTAGCTGCTTCCCCTGCCAAACATTTGGGCAGGATTGTGGACAGGTAGCCGTGTTCAAAATGAACTGTTTTCGGTTTTTATTTGACTTTTTCCATACTCGGGCCTCCGTGCAGTAGCCCCAGAAGCCATTGGATATGCCTGAATAGTGAACTACAGCAGTTATAGTGAATCACCTTTGATTAAAGGTACTTCCTGATACAGCTCGCAAGGAGAAATCGTTAGGTTTGGGAAAGAAGATACATTAAAACATTGCTCCTGGGGTGACTGTTCAATGCTGCCCCTCTCCAGTCCCAGGGCCAACCCCTCTTCTTCCTCTGGTTGTAAAACAACAGTGTGGACGGGTGAGACCAAACCCTCAAACCTGATGTCAGTAGTTGAACTGTGTATCTTTGTGGATGGTTGGTGGGAAATGCATCTGCGCTGTGGAGTAACTATGATTCATGCTAATTCCTGGTCATGCTGTTCCATTATCTTCATAAATAATTTACATCACGAGGCATTCTGCATATCTGTGCATTTGGATGATATTTTTAGCTAGGATTTTTAAACATAACAATTTTTAGAATAGACTAATCAAGAAACCACCTCCAGAGTTGAGGAAAATGAGCGCTAGCGCTGTGTGGGGCTTAGTCTCTCTCTACCCACGGCACTTTCCTTCGCTCCTGCTTTTGTTACTCCTGGCGTTACTTTTTGTGACTTTAGCTCTTTGGAATTTCCATTCTTTTTTTTTCCCCTTATGCATCAGGATGTGGCTGTTGAAGTCATTTCTGTAATGAGAGGTTGCGCCACATTTATGTAAAAGCAAGCATTTGAGCAACACACTGGCTTTTCTATTCTTAATAAGGAGAATGTTGTAGAAAAGTTGAATTATGACATACAAAGAGCATTGATCCTTTCTTTGAAAAAAAAAAAGATTCCTGTGTAATAACTTGCAGAGGAATTGAGGAAGAGCAAACCAGGAATCTAAAAGATCTGCCAGGCTGACAGTGCCTGTAGACATGCACCTCTGTTCACATTTGAGTGTGCTTTCTTCCAGGACATTTTCTGTGCACACATGGACAAATTCATGTACCTGTCAAAAAATGGAATCTTGCTTGATATCCTATTCTAAACCTTCTTTTCTCACATCAAAATATGTGGTATCTTCTCATGTAGACAGACTTTTAAAATATTGGAGGAGGGGGGCTCAGTACTTGGATATGGAGTGACAGTTTGTGTGTGCCCTTTCTCCTCCTGGCCTACCTTCTCTGCTCTGCTGGTATCTGCTGCATTGACCTCTTGCTCTGTGCTCCGTATGATCAAATGAGAAACTGTTGGAGAAGAAATCTAGGAAGTTTCTTTAATAGAATTAGTCTCTCAGGTTCCCACCTCCCAGTCAAGACTTGTGAGAAATGATTACTCTTCCCGCTTGGCTTCCTTCAGAGTTCACTCCTGCTTATCCTGCAGGTTTTACTTTTCATGGAGTCCCTGTGTCTTCTGTTGCTGTCCCCTGGTGGCTGATGACCCAGGACCTCACCCAGGCTAGGTTTCCCTCTGTCCTACCCAGCATGGTATGGACACTTCCTTGTCCATCATTTGGGTTCCTTCATGGCCTTTCCCGGTTGTCCAGAATGACCTCCTCACTCCTCTTGCAGATTTGGTTCTAACTCCTACTCCCTGCCTCTCTGACCAATAAACTATGGGGTTCTTGAGACCCTGGCTGGGAGTCATCAGCGTGGCATCAGCCCTGATTAGTTCCACTTGGCTCTGACTGGTAACTGGAAGGGGGGGTGGGGGTGGGTCTCTCTAAACAGCTGACAGTGCAGTTTTTTGTTTTTTTTTTAATTAACAAGCTTTTTTAAAGAGCAGTTTTGAGTTTACAGAAAAATTGCCTGGAAAGTACAGAGAGTTCCTGCATCCCAGGTCCTCTTCCCTGATGCAGCATTTCTTAATGACTAACATCTTGCATAGTACATTTGTTGCAAGCAATGAACTATTGATAAAGTATTAACTATAGCCCATAGTTTACATTAGGATTCATTCTTTATTGGGTATATTTTTATGGGTTTTGACAAATGTATAATGATATGCTTGTCATCCTGAAGCAGAGTTTGACCACTAAAAATTTTCTGTGCTCTGTCTCTTTCCCTCCTGCTGAACCCCTGGTCTTTTTACTATCTCCATAGATTTGCTCTTTCTACAATGTCATATAGATGCGTGCAAGTATAAATAATTTTCAAATTAGCATTATTCATTTATCATTGTCCATTCAAGTTCCTCTATGTTTTGATAGGTCATTTCCTTTTACTGCTGGAGAATTCTATTACACGATGTCCCAGTTTATTTACCCATTCATCAAGTTTCGGCAATTGTGGATAGCACTGCTCTATACATTCGAGTACCTAGTGGATTTTCATCAAAGAGCATGATTGCTGGATCATGTCATGAAATGTGCTTTTATTTTTTGCAGATACCAACTTAAAATTTTTTTATGTTTGTAATACATATTAAATATATGTATCATGGGATCATGGTACTTATACATGTAGCATCTTGATCCTTTTTACTTCTCTTTCCCATCTTTCCCATCTCCCCATCTTTTTCCATCTCTAGATCCCCATCCCCCAAAACCATCTGCCTGTGTAGATTTTTTTTTTGAAACTGTCAAAATGTCTTCTAACATGACTGGACTGTCTCGCATTCACACCAATGATAAATGAGTGCCTCCTTGTTGTACATTTATGCCTGCATTTGCTGTTGACTGTCTTTTGGATTTTGTCCATTTTAATAGGTATACAGCAGTATCTTACTGTGCCTTAATTTTCCATTCCCTAATGACTTAGGATGTGGACCATCTTTTCCATATGCTTATTTGATGCCTGTGTAACTTCTTTGCCAAGGTGTTCATTTAGGTATTTTGTCCAGTTTTTAATTGGGTTATTTCTTAGTAGTGCAGTTTTCCTTCAGCCCAATGGTTACTGTATTTCTTCTTCCCATCAACTTGATGCTCACTGCTTGGTTAGATGGTGTGGCACTTGAATGAATGCTTTCCTTCGCTGGTAACCTTTCCTGCCTTCTAGAGCAATCTCCACACCTCAGATGCTCAGTAAACATTGTTTTCCCACTCCAGTGCTCAGTACAGGTTTGCCTGACATGGAGTCCTGTTCCCTCTTCCATTCCTTGACTGCCTCTTTCCATATGTAAACTGGTGCTCATTTCTTCACCCTCCTGAATGTGCCCGGTCTAATTCTTTGTGTACACAACTGGTTGTTACAATAGCCAAGCTCCTGGACAAAAACCAGAGTCAAGAATGTAGAAAGCAGAAGTTTGCATAATATGATCACTGCTCTAGGGTCCATTTTTTTAATCTAACTGGTGGAACAACAGCCCCCTCTTATCTGCAGGGGACATGATCCTCTGTGGATGCCTAGAGTAGCAGATAGTACCAAGCTCTGTAGATTACCATGCTGTTTTCTATATGCACACATCTGTGATAAAGTTTACTTTATAAATTAAGAGCCATAACAGATTAATTGATATTACACTAGAAAAATTGTCACAATGTACTATACTAAAAGTTATTTAAAATTTATGAATTATTTTTGGAATTTTCTCTTTAACGTTTTTGGACCATGGTTGACTACGGGTAGCGGAAGGGAGACCAGGGAAAAGGGGAAACTACTATTAAACTAAGAAATCACTTGGCCCTTTTGGATTGATTTCTAAATTTTACTGCCTGCTATACAAATATAAAGCATTTTTTAAAAATGCTTCTGATGCTTGTTTAGTTTACCTATGGACTCTGAAGGCTTCAACTTGCTGAGCTACTGGAAATACTAAGTCTACAGTAGTAGAAGGAATGGGAAGTATACAGGAATTTGTATGCAATACTGAGTTATATATACTATGCATGTGATGGTAATTAACAGGGGAGGCAGTCCATGCAGACTGGAGATATTTCTAGATGTTACAGGACTTCAGAAGCCAGTGTGTTACAGATACATCAAGGGTTCCTGCATTGCCTCAGCCCTGAAACAGCTGTGACCCCTTAAACTACAGACCACTGTGGGGGCTTCATCATTTTAATCACTTAATGCTGGTATAGTGCTGCCCAGGTATTTTTTTCTCTCCTTTCCTTTTTGTCTGCGTGTGCCTCTAGAGGGAGCACATGTGAACCCAGATCACACACTAGCACACACTCTAGAGGGAGCACATGTGAACCCAGATCACACACTCTAAGGAATGGAGACAATGTCTTGGAATTTGAAAGAATCCAGTTTGCGGTCAACCCTGAGGGCAGGGATTCCTGTCTGCTTAGCACTTGGCTCTGTCTCCACACTGGAAGCAGTCGTTGGCACATCTGCTTTGAAGCTGGTCAAATCTGGAACTCACACATTTCTACGTGAAAAATTTTGTCCTATTATTTATCATTTGTTGGTACTGATGCTCTTTGGAGAGAAGATTAAACATGTCATGAAATTTGGTAAATTTCTGCAAATCAAAAAGAGAAAGAAATTGTCAATAACCTTGTGATTCACTGCCTTTTTCAGCCAGAAAAGTTTGGTACTCATCACTTTTGGTACACATCACAACTCCCAGAACCAGCTAATAAGTACTGAGGTACTTGGTAGTGTTTGTTCAAGAAATGATTTAATTCACAAAGCACGTGTAAATTTGAACATGTTACTAAACCCTCTCCAGATTTAGAAGTACAGTTCATCACTGAGAGCAGATGTAAAATGTGTACACAGGCAGTAGGGCTGCTGTTGTGACCTACAAGTGACACAAGTACATAGCATTATTACCACTCCTCACAAGAAAGAAGCTTCCCCCTCCCCGGGTCAGTTCAGGGTGAAGGCAGACAGGTCCCCAGGTTTGGTGCTCTTTGTCATTTGAATCATTTTTAAGTACAGATGTTGATGATGATGATAAAAGTGGTTGTTTTCATACAATTTATAAAATGAATTTTTCTACACTGATAAAAATCCTCAGAGCAATTCTTGAACAACTGCTTTTTACTCTCTTGATAAATGATGGAACTGATACTGGGAAAAGTTAGTGCTTACTTAAGATTGTGTAAGTGGCCTATTCCTCAGCCAGTACTTGAACCCAAATATTTTGATCTTCTGGCTTCTGATCTCAAGGACTTTCATGAACACCAACTGTGATAAAGTTTTAACAAGATTAACTTTAAAGACCAAATCACTTCAGCTAGCGTCTTCTCTGGGTGCAATTGATAACGATAAAGTCAATTTAAGAATCCTTAAATGAGGTAAACATTACTAACTTCTTTTTAAAACACAGGCAAGTCAAAAGCATGTTTAAATTAGTTTGAATCACTCAATTCTAAATCTCGAACTTGTGATTCTGTAATGGTGTTTTAATGTGGATTAATTGTCTATAAAAGATTTTTGAAAGGTAAAATCATACAGTGTAAACCTACCTAATGATTATAAATCTTGGTGTAGTGCAATGAGACGAGACTACCTGATACACTATTGAGAACAAGAGGGATGGGGAATCCAACTTTATGTAGATACTCTAAATGCATTTGACTCCATCTTTTTGACAGGAAGAAATTCTTCAAAATCTCACACCAGCACAAGATTTAAAAAAAAAAAAAAAAGCAGTACTGTGTCTTTCCTTTTTTCCTGCCCCTTCATTTGAATGCTGTGTTGCTTGGTCTGTTCAGTTTTGACTCACAAATGCATTTTCAGAATAGCATCTTGACTGTTTTCACAGTGCCGGGGCTCGAACCCAAGGCCTCATGTATGCTAAGCAAAGTGTACTACCACTGAGCTCCAGCCCAGTCCCTTTTTAAAGAAAGGTTACATGTTTTCCTCTGATCATGGCCATTAAGACATAAGTGGAATCTTAAATCCCCCCTTTCTGCCAGCTTGGGTTTATTTTGACACTATCTACAGAATCCACAAAGGTTTACTTTCTCAAGAAAATAACACCTTAGTAGCTATGGATTCTGAACTGCGTTTGTAATGTGCACATCATGTGTTCCTCCCCTGTATTTATTAAGCCACCAAATATTTCTTGAATGCTGGCCATATGTACCACACCAGGAGGAAAAAGAAAAATCTAACCCCTGCCCCCAAGGGGCTCACAGTCTTGACTTGGGGGCTTAGTTTACCAGAAACATCTTGTTTCTTTCCTGTGGAATTCCCAGGCTTCTTTGCAGACCTCTCTTGGGAGCAAGCACTCATCTTGTTCCTTAACCACATCGTGCAACCTCGTGAGTCACAGAGAAAAAAGGAAATCTTGGAGTGTCTTGACACTGGTCCCCTCTCATAAACTATGTGGAGCCTAGATTGTTTTCTGTGCATAGAGGAAATGTATCTTTGCATCTTAGAAAGACAGAGAGCATGACTAAAGATAGAATGTAGGGAGATGACAACCTTTTAACCTTTTCAACAACCATGTTTCAGCTCAGCTTGCTCCTGTTTGACTTGAAAGAAGGGAAAAGAAGAGAGAGAACTCTAATTACGAACTCCATGTTTCTTTCAACTATACTATTTTCAATCCTATGTAATTTGTACAGCTGAAGTGGCAAGCGCTTGCCTTTCAGCATGAGGCAAAGGGGCCCCCATTTGTTGCTTGGAAAAGATTGACTTTGATTTAAATAAAAGGAAAATTCCCAAGGGCCTATAAAGGATTCATGATTTCTAAGTACCAGAGCTATTTCTCTCTCCATCTGGCTGCCCTTTGGGGAAGCCCCCCTTTCTTTTAGCCCTTGGTCTCTCAGCCCGTATTCTTTTTATCTTCCTGAGACAGACAAGCGCAGAGCTGAACAGTGCAGTGGAGATCAGAATGGTTAGAGTAGGCCACACAGCAGATGCCTGGAAAGGGCTCCCTCTCTCCATGATGCTTGCACTAGGGGCTGACTGTGTTTCTCACCCTGAAAGTCCATTCCAAGATTGGCCTTCGATCCCTGATGCTGGAGCAGCCTGGTCAGTATTTCTCGTGAGGTTCCAAGAATTGAAATGATTTATTGAGCAGCTAGTATGACAGTAGGTGAGTTTTACATGTTGGATATTTCTAAATGAAATAATTCAGGAAACGCTGAGAAACCCAATGTTACTGATGCAAGAAGCTCACTAAAAGGAGTATGAGTCACTTTACAGTTAACTTGGAGGACAGTTTTGTCTCTGGTAGACAAAACTGCCTGTTCTCTTGCCCTTCTTTGCCCTGAGAAACTGCCCACATGGGTACACATTCCTTTGTCTAATGTTGGATATAGCCATTTCCTTGACCCCAAATGTGAGGGGGGAAAAAGAAAAAGAGGGAGGCAGAGTCATCACTTATATCCAAATGTTTGCTACCACGTGGGGTCAAATTGCACAGGGACTGATTTTTTTTTCTCCCTTCTAAGCATTCCATAGCTATAGCCCTAAACCCTCACAGGTACCAGTGTTATCCATTGTCTTTACATGGTGGTTTACAAGTCCTTTTAGTGCCAACTTTTTCAAACACAGTCTTATCTGAAACCTCAATATATATAAAACGGATAAGGGAAAATTGTGTCAGCATCGTGTACGTTAGATATCAGTGCATAGTGCTGACTTACAAGATTTCCTACTTGAAGAACAATGAGGCTTTGTGATGAGTGCAGAAATCTGAAATCAGTGTTTGCATGACAGCTGCAGTCTCTCTAACTTCAGTTTCCAATGTATTTCCTTTTGTTGTTTCTAATGCTGTTATACAGTATTGAGAAAACCCTGGTTTCCCGAAGGAAAGAATTGCAAATAATAACTGGGTATTTTCTTTTTCTAAAAAGTACTTACCTTGCAGTTTCAGGATTTTTTTTTAATCCACTTAAATCTTATTGCTTAGAACAAAAGGAAGAGTGGAAATGGCTTCTTTCAAAATTGAGATCATTAATGACATGCAGGAATTCACATTTTTTTTTTGATGGGTAAGCCTGAAGTTTGGGGAACAAGTAGCAGCAGCATCTAGTCTAAATCTTTTCAAATTTACAACATTAATGAGATGCATATTGATGATCTTATAAAAAAGAAGCAGCCAGGTGTGGTGGCACACACTGGTAATTCCAGTACTCTGGGAGGCTGAGGCAAGAAGACCTCAAGTTCAAGCCCAGACTGAGCAATTTAGTGACTTAGGGAGACCCTGTCTCAAAAAATAGGGCTATAAATATAGATCAGCAAGAAGGCCCTGGATCAGTCCCTGGTACCTGCCCTTGCCCCAGGAAAGGAACTCCTAAGTCTGAGGGCCTCTTCTCTTTTACTTTGAGAAGGAACACATTTCCTTTGTTTTACAAGGGGAGTCCCATCCTGCGCTTGGGATTTCTTTGCTGATGTTTGGCTGCCGTAATCGAGGTGCCCAGCGTGGTTCAGTGGCGTCAGACCATCTGACCACCACACACTGACCTCTTCTTTACATCAGAATCCACTGGAGACAAGAAGTCAGGCTGCCTGCATAGCCTTCGCTGGTCACTGGCCATGACGTCACCATGTCCTACTGAAGTATTGGTGTGTGAGGTCTCACGGGAATGGATGTGTGGAGACCTTAAGTTTATATGGCAAAGAGGAAAGAAATGAGAGCAGAGCTGCAGCCTTTCTAACTGAAAGCTGGTAAATGTCTGCCCCTGGGGTGAAGGGGTAAACTTTATGCAGAGAGCTGTGTAGTCCTGGCAGTATGGCCCAGTAGTGGTCTCCACGGTGTTGGAAGTGGACACTGAGTGAACTGGTTAGGAAGACTATGGACTTCTAAAGAACT
The DNA here is from genome assembly GCA_004365215.1 of Cuniculus paca. Classification (NCBI taxonomy): domain Eukaryota; kingdom Metazoa; phylum Chordata; class Mammalia; order Rodentia; family Cuniculidae; genus Cuniculus; species Cuniculus paca. The sequence continues at coordinate 8,313 of RJWT010017861.1, read as the reverse complement.
GTACTGGTTTTTTTAACCCCTACAAAAGCAACAAACCAATCAATAGAGACTGAACCCAGGAACTTTGCTCTGAGCTACATCCCCAGCCTACTTATTGTGTGTGTGTGTGTGTGTATTTGTTTGACACAGGGTTGCTAAGTCACTAAATTGCTCAGGCTGGGCTTGAACTTCCAATCCTCCTGCCTCAGCCTACTTAAACGCTGAGATTACAGACGTATACCACCACAGCCTGCTCAGTTGAGAATTAAGGGCAGAGACTTCCTGTCTAAATGGGATGGAGGAAATGCTTTATGCAAGCAAGAATGCTTTAGAACATTAGGGCTGTTTCAGGCCCAATGGTTTGGATTCTCAGATGCAGAACTGGCATAGTTTTGCTCTTGCGCTGTCATCTAGCTCAGTGGCTTTCAGTTTTTACTATGCATGGTAATTACTGCCCAGGATGGTATAAACAAAACCTTGTCTGCTATCCTCAATGGATGATTTAAGGGAAGTTTAATTCATTCAGCACACACTTTGGGCAAGACTCGTGTAGGTGCTGAGGTTGGAACTCTGAAGTTGGTTCCTGGTTAGACAAATGAGATGGTATGATGGCAGCTGTGATGGGGTCATGAGGACAGTACAGAGTGAGTAAGCAAAGATGAATCAGAATCAGAGGAAGGCTGTTCCTGTAGAAACAGCCGTTAGGGAAGGACAGACTTTGAGCAGAGACTTGATGAAGGGAACACACGTGTCATACGCTGGAGAAGCATCCTAGGTAGGAAGAGGATAGGAAAAAAAGAATGTGGATTTCAGCAAAGGAACATGTGCAGGGAGAAGGGAGAAGGGGGGAAGAGAGTCAGAGAGTTGAGATTAGATCAGGTAGAGCCTTCTCAGCTGTGCTGATGATCAGGATTATGGATTTCACCATAAATGCAGTAGGAGTTGCTGAAGGATGTGAGTGGAAGTATATATCAGTATCTTATTTATACCTTAAAATCTCAAGAATCATTTTGCCTCCACACCCTGCATTGTGTGGAAATTTTAGACCATAACTCCTACATTAAGTGAACGTGAAGGGCTCTTTAAAATTACAGTTAATAGTGAGAAATCCAATTTAAAAATGAAATGCAGATGCTCTTGGGTTTTTAAGTGCATACAAGAGCTACATGCTTCAATGCAGATTAAATTGGAAATCCTATATAAAGAAAGCTTCCAAGACTAACTAGCGTCTTGGTGAAGCTGATAGCTAAGTGCTGCTTCTGTCCCTTTCTGCTCCCTTGTTCTTTACCAAAGCCGTTGCTCTTGAGGTCTGCTTGGGATCGCTCACCATCCTGGTGCATCACATTTTCTTACCAGAGAAATGGAGTCACTCTGCACTCTCCCGCTTTCAGGGATTTGTACCATTGCCAGAAGCATGTACGTTCTGTAAGGATAAGGTATCTTGCTTTTGGAAAACAGTACCTGTGAGTCAGGAAAAGTTATAGACTTGATGTTATAAAAGGGGTCAGGGTCACTTTCATTTTCCCTCCTGAGATTTTGCTTATATTCTCTGTCACCAACTTCCGTTGCCCTTGTAGACACACATTTCATAGCTTCACTGGGCTTCTCTGGTGTATTAACCCCAAGTGCCCAGCAAGGTTTATAAAGTATAATCGTGTCCCCCGGTCACCTAATACATTTTTACAGAACAGGTGCTTATTTGTATATGATGCCGAGAGGGATATATTTTGTTGAAATGAAACCATACCAGGTAAAGGATATTTTAGGTTTTCATAGGGTTCTTTTACTAGCAGAAATTTTAGATTCTATTGTTTAAAAGCCTTTGAAAATAGAAATAATGTATTTCATGCAAATAAAGCTAAATAGAGTATGCAAAAGGCCCACCTGCAGAGTGTATTTAAAATGCCATGTTCTAAGTTTCATTCTCAGGAATTCTGATTCAGAAATCTGGGTTGGACAGACTTGTAAGTACTCCAAGTAGATTGAGGTAGGAAATAGAATTTTATTTATTTTTTAAATTTAATTTAATTTTGTGGTAATGAGGATCAAACTCAGAGGCAGTATCCCCAGCTACATTCCCCAGCCCTTTTTTTTTTTTTTTAACTTTTTGAGACAGGATCTAGCGAAATTGTCCAGGCTGGGCTCAAATATTCGATCCTCCCACGTCAGCCCCTTAGAGGGCTAGAATCACAGGTGTGCGCGCCATGGGTGGCTGGGATAGGTGAATTTTAATGAGGGTCTCAAGTGACACATGTGGGTAACTGCATTTGAGGAGGACTGCTGAATTCCCAGAGGACCTTTTTAGCGGTTCAGAAAATATCACCACATCCCAAAGTAGAGGGATGGTAAAATGAATCCCACGTGCCCATTTCCTTATTTCAACAAGCTGTCAGCATCATCTCCTCGACTCTACCCCATGGGCCCAGATGATTTTGAAGCAAATTCCAAGCAGCGTATCCTTTTGAAGAGTTTAATATTTATATATAAACCATCAGGATTCTTTCCTTCTACAAAACCACTGTATCATTGCACCAAAGAGTAACCATTCCTTAAGTAGCATCAACTATCCAATGTTCATATTTTCCTACTTGATTTTTAACTTCTTCTGTGTTGTAGGCTTTTTAAAATTGGAATCCAAATAAAGATCATTTCCATCTCAAGGTCCTGTTTTACACTCTTGATGTGCCCTTCATCTTTTTATGCTGCAGCGTTTTCCGTTGAGCAGCCAGACCTTCCTTCTGGTGGAATTGCCCGCTGTCTGGATTGTGATGATTGCGTCCCTGTGCTGGTACCACGCCCAGTCTCTGTGGCTCCCTCATTTCCTGGGACTTGCTAGGATGCTGCAGAGACGCTGCTTTGCTCTGTTTTCCTGACTTTGCTTTATGTTGGTGGTGTGTTGTCTTTTCTTTAAGAGATGATGTGAGTGGTATCTCCTTTTTCAGGGAGGTCTTTGACCCATTGTGTGAGTTTGTCAGGGGTTGTAATTGGTGGTAGTTTGTTCTTTATTGATGTAGCAGAAACCATTGTTCACAAAGAGAAACTTCCCCACATGTATATTTTGCTTAATCCGTGCTTCAGGATTTGCGCAAAAACCAGGGGAATTGCTAGATTCTTTTCCTTAACTTACCAGCTTACTGATTCATAGTATTCTCTGCATTCACATGTTTTAAAATTTTCCAGTAAACTCATGGATGGAAACTTATCTCATCCTTCAGTCCTTAACTGTGATTACCCTTCCTGATGTCCGAAGAATCTCATCTCTGGCCACTGGGAATCTCTTCAACTTGTTCACCAAGTCTTTTGAATTCATACTGGCTGACTTGATGGTCTCCTTGCTTTCTGGTTGTTTGGTCTGTACTGGACTCATCTGGGACATTTCCTACCATAGAACTGGGATCCATATTTTTCCTAAGGAGACCTGGTTGCTTGTAGTGAGAGGTCGCATTTGGGGACTGCAGGTTGGCCCAGAGGGAACTCATTACAGTGGGATTTATCCTCTTTCTCAGCATTTTGGGCAGAAACAGCCATAGCAAGGAAACATGTAGCTATATCTTTGGATGTAACTATACTGTGTACATCGTCTGTATTCCAAGATAAAATGCATCATGAGTTACTGCTGATGCACTACAAGTCGGCTTCATTTATTTCACCTTTGTTTGAGACTGTTTGCTTTATTTGAGACTGAAAATAGCACTGCTCAGACTAACACAAATTACTCTTTTGCTTTATCCTATACTGCACTCACAAAGATTTTCAAACCAAAATGACAGTGACCCCAAAACAGTATGCTTACTGCAAACTTCTTAGATTTGTTTAGTTTTGTGTTGTTTTCTCATTTATGGAGTGAGAGAGATACAGATTGTTTTAGCTACTTTTCCTTAGTTGCTGAGACAAACACCTGACACCCAAAGTGAAGCAAGGAAAGGTTTATTTAGCTCACAGTTTCTGGAGATTTCAGTCCATAATCAGCTGGCTCCAAGCAGGGTGGCATGGCACTGGGGCAACACTTCAAGGCAGCAGCCAGAGCAAAAGAGCCAAAATGCAAGCCTCTTCTCTACTCTTAAGTTGTACACAAGCCACCCCCACCTTCCCAGGGTGGGTGTAACACTCACAAAATGTCCTTGCCTTCCTTTGCACAGGATGAGGATATTTACAAAGTAAGAACCCTGGCTCCCTGCTGAGTCTCTCAGTTAAACTTCTAAACTTCTCAAGTTGATACAATGTATTAACCATAAGACACATATAATGTAATGTTTTGGGGTCACTTAGGGTAATTCTTTTCTGTCTGTTTATGCCAGTAACAAGCTATATCATCTAATATTTTTCAAGGTTTTGCTTTGTTTTTTTTTTTTATTTTGGGTGGGTTTTTTTGTTTGTTTTGTTTTGTTTTCTGGTACTGGGGATTGAACTCATAACCTTGCACTTGCCAGACAAGCACTTGAGCCACTGAGCTAAATTCCCAGCCCTTTGTTTTGTTTTTTATTCTTTTGTTGCTAGAGATTGAACCCACAGGCTCTCACAAACTATGTACTCTAGCACTGAGCTACATTCCCAGTACTGGATGGATATAGATATAGGTATAGGTATATATATAATTCCATTTGAGACTTCCTAATGAAGCTTTTGGAAAACTATTCTTGTTCCACAATTGTGTAGAGGGGCTGAGGATGTATAGCTCAGTGGTATAGCACCTGCCTGGCAAGCATCAGATCCTGAGTTTGATTTCTGGTGCAAATCAAAAAACAAAAAAAAAATTGTGTAGAAACTTACATTTACTTCCATTTTCCTCAAATCAAATCTACAAAACAAAATCAAGTCACTGAATTCTCTATTTTATCCCCACTCCTCTTTTCTTCTTTCTCTGTGCATCACCGTTTTTATGCTATCTTTAGGCTATCTTCAGTTTTCAATATAAGTAATTATATTTTTAGGTATGCTGTTACATTTTTTTCCTCTATCAGATATATTTTTTAGGTTAATTTCCTAATGTAATACCCAGAATTCCCTCCCCTCTTTCCTTAGCTACTGTTTATTGGCTGAGCAATATTGAACTTGCTAGTAATGCCCTCTTCTTTCCATCATTTGATTTTAAGCAGTATCCCTTACTCTCACTTAATACCTGTAGTAGGGAGCTTGTTCCCTTTTCTTTCCATTCTCCCCTCACGGTTTTTCATTACTGCACTGCCTTCATGGTCTCAGTGTGAACCATTATATACTGTGCTGGCTGTTGCCCCTATACTCCTCTCCAACTGATAGATGAGTGGAGATGTGTTTAATGCTCACCCCAGTATTTAGATAAGGGCCTCCCACGCCACACTGGCTGCCTGAACTGTCTCCCTGGCAGATTACTAAGGAAGGGTGATTGGGAGCAGCCTTCCCTGGGTCCATCACAGGTTGCTGTAGACTTGAAGATCATTCTCAGTGGATACAAGCTTCTTAGTTTAGTCGTCTTTCCCAAGTATTACTACATTGACTTCCTGACAGAAAATCTGGCTGTGGAAATGGGGCCAGTTTTTTGTCCTTCTTAAGTGACTTCGTGTCATTTTGTCTGGATAGCCAAAGCGTTCATGTATCTATTGCTATGTTTTAGATTGCAAATGTCCCTCAAAAGCAGAAGTAGAGCATTTGGAAGGTGATTGGATCATGGGGGTCCTATACTCTCCAGTGGATTCATCCATTGATGAGCTCATAGCAGACTGTGCTGACTGGAGGTGGGGCCTGGTGAGAAGAGGCAGGTCACTGGGGGTGTGACCTGGAAGAGTGTACTCTGGTCTCCGGCTCCAACCTCTTCACCCTCCATTCTCATTCTCTGTCTCTCTGTCTCTGTCTCTCTTTCTGCCTCCGGCTCCCATGATGTGAGCACCTTTTCCTCCTCCAGACCGTTCCACCATCCCATATCTGGTTTGGGGCCAACCAACCATGGACTACATCTTCCGGAAACTGTGAGCCAAAATAAATCTCTCTGCCTTTAAATTGCGCATGTTAGGTATTTTGTTGCAGTGATGGAAAGCTAATACATTTATTGATTGATTAGTATTTTTAGAACACTTTTTTCAGATGTGTGATGTCTCCTTTCAATATATACTGTAGTTGCAAAGTTTTTTCCTACTTGTAGAAAGTGTACATAGATGACAGTGGGTGCTTACTCTGCTATGTTGCTATGTTTCTTCTTGAAAGACGACTTCTTTTAATGCTGTGTTTCATTTTCTTTGCCTCTCTTCTCATCCTGTGGCTGCTCATTTCTTTTTGATGTGTAAGACTCTCCTGTCCATTTCCATATACTCCTCAGGCATTGTCACATGTAGTCCCTCTTGTGTTCTTTCTCATTTAGTCTTTATTTCTGATTTTTTCATTGACTTCAAACTGTTTTCTAACTTCTTTTGCCGCTCTCTACCCAAATACTGCTTTTCTGCAATCACTTCATTACTGAGTGTTCCCATTTTGATTTGTGTTCCTTTTTATCTTCTGTTTTCTTGGTTTCTCTGAGCGCTTTTGAAGTCGTAGAGTTTCCATCTGTTTTGTGGGCATGTCTCTGTGGTAAGACTGTTGGGCTGATTTTGTTTCTCATAATAACAGTATGCTGGATTTGACCACAATCCTATTTTGTTACTGATTCTTAAGTGAAATGAGTTTTCCTGTATTTTTAGGGGCAAAGGGTCAGCCAGAAAAATCTCCAGATCTCACATTCTAGAATTCCCTCTTCTGTCGCTTCCATGCAGTAGTGACCTGTGGCCCATCACCTTTCAGCTCTGACTTCTTTGCTTCCCTTTGCTTCCCTGTAATGGGATCATGACTACTCTGTTCAGTTTGAATTCTACTCTCAAACTTCTCCTCAGTGGTTTTGTTGGGGAAGGAAGCTTGGTTTTACTGGTTTGGAGAGTTTATTGGCTCCATACCACTTGTTATGGCTCGACTGTGTCCCTCACAATTTGCACTTGGAAAGTGAGTCCCCAGTGCAGCTGTGTTGGGAGGCAGGACAATTAGAAAGTGATGGGGCCATGGGATCTCTCCCTCCTGAGTGGATTCAGGCATTACTGCAGGAGCGTGTTAGTTACTGTGGTTGAGGCTTCCTAATGAAAGCACAAATTTGTCCCTTTCTACCCTCCAACCCTTGTTCCCCTACCCTACCCTTCCATCATGGGACGACATGGCCCCTTGACCTTGGGCCTCCTGGACTGTAAAAAGTGAATCTCTGCTCTTGATAAATTACCCAGACTCCAGTGTTCTGTTATAGCAACACAAAATGGATTAAGACATCAGCTGGGCACCTTCCTGTGGACCTTGGTCCTCACCCCATGAGGTGAGTTCTGTGGGACCCCTTTCTGGCTTGCTGCTCTTACACTCAAAATAGTTCATCCTCTTGCTCACCACCCAGTGAGGCCTCTTAGGAGATCTGAGGGCTCTTTGGCCCCAGACCTCAGATGCCTGCTGCTTTTCCTCCACCATTCTTCTGCACCCGTGTTGTTTCCACCCAGCTGTGTAGCTCTGGATGAGCCACACCCATTCCTGTTGCAAGGTTCATGGACAAGCAGTCATCTGATTTTGTTTCGGTGTCTTCCATGGGGTTGTGGTTGTGCAATCCTAGTTTCTGTTTTTGTTGTTGCCACCATCATAGTTGTTATTGCAAGGAGAAGGGATAGTAGTTCTGGGAGAGTAACATGTGTCCTTTGACATGGGCACCATGATCTTCTCTGAATTCTCACTTTAATATTTTAAGAAGCTTGGGAAGATGTTTTTACTAAATGCCAACCTTCTGGATCCAAGCTAAAATACTTCCAAATGTGAAAAGTTTGGTTTTAATCATATATTTTTAGTAAATGTTTTCTTAAGGAAAATAAAACAGGAAAAATACAAGGCGACTTGGAAAACAAAACAATTACAACCACCAGTTGTTACTTACTCATTGGAACACTAGCAGAGACTGGGCACAGTAGTGCACGTCTGTGGCCCCAGTACTCTGGAGGCTGAGTCAGGAGGTCACTTGAACCACAAGCTCAAGACCAGCCTGGGCAATATGACAAGACCCAGACTGAATGCAACAGCAAAAACAGAACTCCATTTCTTAGTTGTTTAGATTGAGTAGATAGGAAATGAAATCATTACATGTATCCTTTCTAAATTAACACAAGATGAAACCAACAGCTGTGACTTCATCAAAAACCACAATGGAGGTCAAGATTAGGCTGAGTTATGGCTTTGGCCTCTGGTAAATGGTCACCCAGACCCTAAAAAGGCCCTTGGTCACTCACTGTGCATTCTGATGGCCTGGAAAAGTCAGTGCCCCTGCCCCTCACAGCCTTACTACCCCCAACCCTAAGGCATCTCTAGCTCTGA
>RJWT010017860.1:0-19151 GCA_004365215.1 Cuniculus paca | reverse complement strand
AAAATCTATATTCTTGATAACATTGCAGTCAACAGCATTATTCTGGATATTCACTGAATGTTTTCTGTTAAAATTCTGAGCAATTTTAATTTGAAGAAAAATACTACTGATGACTAAGATAACATTTAGTTTCTAGTCTGCAAAGAAACTATAAACTTCCTAAAGTAAAACATGTATTACAAAAAAGATCCAGACTTTCAATCGTCAGATAGAGCATTTTCCTATTTTAAAGACCTCTTGGAACAGAATCCATTTTGTAACACACACCATTGTGATCAAGCCTCATTGTCATTGTAGGGAAATTGGTGGCCTGAAATAGAACTTTAGTTCCCACCTACAGTGCCAAAGGAATAAAATTATATTATTTATAGTCATAATCACAATCAAAAGAGATGTAGTTCAGGGTCATTCTTATGGTAATAGAATTCATGTACATGAAAAATACATTTCTCATTTTCTCCTTTAATAATACATCATTTTTTTAGGATGTGTGAGGCAAACTACCAGCAAACTTCTTGGTGGGTCCTTTCTGATAAGCTATAACATGGAAAATATCATGCTGAGGTAATAAAGGTGAAATTTTCTAGGTAGTGAGAAAGCCAATTATTCAGAAATAGCATCAGGTCACCTTGCTCATAATTCTCAAGCAAGTTTCAGGTGCATAAATTACCAATTCATAGCCCATATTCAGTATCATCCAATCTATGCTGAATAAAATGTTGACTTTCACAGTCATGTAAGCTGAAAAAAAGAAAGAAAAACTTTCAGGGACACTGCCATGCATAATGGTGTTAGACAGAGAAACAGAAGGCAATAGCTCTTTTCTTTGCTTATGTCTACTTCTCATTGAATCTGTATAGACCTTTATTTCATCTCATTTATGACCCTTAAATTTCTCTCATAGTTATCATTGAAAAGAAAATGTGTGTTACATGTTACAGTAATGGAACAATTCTAAAACATTATTTTAAATCTAAAATATAGTTTATAAAACACTTAACTGTATTTTAATATTTTGGAAAATTTGATAAAAATTAGCTAAACTTTTTAAGCCAATTTCTTTGCCTACACTTGTAAACAGTTTATAATATACTGCTTGCAAGTGCTGACAGAATATTTGAATTTATAATACATTAATGATAACAGATTTAGATTTAAAATAATTTCTGATTCTTCATATATTATGATCATTGGCGCATATGTGAGCCACTTTCAACTGTATCATACTTTTAGTGTTATTTTGTACCAACACTTATAAGTATTCACACACCTATATGCAACTATGTAGTCCTGACTACCTAAATCTGAATCTTATGATTAATATTTCCTTACCAACAATGTTATATAGGACTTTATTTCCTCTGTCTCTGTCTCTGTCTCTTTCTCTGTCTCTCTCTATCTAGGTTATGTTTTAGTTGTTTTTCATATTTTCATGTTTCAATCATGTCATATAATAATTTTACATTTTTAGCAATTTTTTGTGCTATAATGCATCATTATTGACATAATAGCAGTGATTCATTCATATTTACATCTCTAAAGCATACATTGTGTTAATATTTCTTAATTATCTTTCCCCTTCATGGCTATGTGGTTAACTTCCAATCTTTGTTGCTGTGTACAATGCTGCTGTGACCATGGCATTCTTTGACTTTAGAAACTGACAAGTATGTGTTATACTAATGTTACATTTTGCTTAGGTATTAGCAATGTTTTCTTCAAAAAAGTTATTACTTGATAATTTAACTACTGAAAAGGAGCATTTTTGTCTGTTTTCTGTTGTTAAAGACACAACACCACAGACTGGGTAAATTGTAAAGAAGGGTTTTATTCCAGTTCATAACTCTGGTCTATGTTCAAAGGTTCACATCTGGTGATGGTTTTCTTGCTGGTAGAGTCCTGAAGCAATGCAAGACATAACATAACCAGAGGTGGGGAGTGTGAGAGAGAGACCTAATAAAAGTATAGCAGATTCACTCTCAATATAATCCATTAACCCATTAATCCATCAGATACAAGATTGTTTCATTCACTGATGCAGGCAGAACTATCATTACCTCTTAAAGATTCCATTTAGTTCAACTGCTTAAAATCTCATCATAGTGACGAAATTTCAATGAATTTTTCAGGGTGTAAATCAAGGTTTTACCACAACAAGAGCTGGCATTCTTTTGCTTTTGCTTCAATAAAATAGCTCCGAGATTTTATCTAAACACAATGCATTCTATTTTCAGTTGCAATCTTCAGACACTAATTTTAGGATGAATGTTTAGCTTCAGAGTTTTTGGTACAAGAACATAAAACAGCATGAATTAGCTAAAATAATAGAATAAATAAATGATGATTATATTAGGAGAGTATTAGTATAACCCATGTGCAATATAGATAAAATTTCTATAGGGATCTGTTTAGAGAATTAATTTTGTCAAGACTACTTTTCTGCCTAGCCCTACTTATCTATATCCATTTTTATAACATTATTGTATGACTTATTTTACATTATCTTTACATTTTTATTGCTTGTTATTGTATAAAAGGAAAATAATGACCATTGTAAATATTTCCTTTATCATACCCTTTCAGAGCAGTGTACTAAAATATTCTAGCTCTGTTTCTCAACTCTTTACAGAAAAGGATGGCCATTGGTTTAGTTTGTGTCGCTGCCCATAAATAAACCAGCAAAACATGTCTAAGAATTTGAGTCCTAGACTCTTACTATAAGGCTGCCATTGTACCAGTAAGCATGGATTTGGGATTTCAAGAATAGGTTGGAAAGAGAAGTTTCTTGAAAAGTTGTAGGGATGTGCTGGATAGATGAATTTCTAAACACTAGGAATTGCTAGAAGTTCTTTTTTAAGCATCACCTAAGATTTTCCACTTGTTATTTATACTATATACTAGGTTATCTGTATTTCTTAATGTCTAATTGAACAGTTTATTTAGATTGGACCAGTTTACTCTGAAGATGTAAATTCTAGTACCATTGGTTCATAATTATGTGTCATTCCTTGTATTAGTTTGACTTATCTTGAGCCTTATTGTACCAGATGTGGAGGATCACGAATAAGAACAAATCATTGCAATACAGATCTTAAGAAATTCTTTAACAATATTCTAAATAGGAAAATGTATATACTTTTAGGTTTGATAACTTTTGTGTCATATGTAGATGGTACAAACTTCTAAAATACTTATAAATTTTTAAAAATTTTATTGGTACCTGTTCGCTATACATAATAATTCCATTTGTTTTGGTGAATTATTACATGTATGTGTAATATCTTGATCCTTTTCAGTCCCTTTTTCCTCTCACGCCTCACTTCCCTCTGACACTCTTCCCCAGTCCTGTTCCCTACAATTAACCTTAACCGTAACCCTAAATAAACTTTGTCAGAAATTGAGTTATTTCTACTTATTTTTAGACTCTGGCAGTATGTGGTATCCTTTTTTCATTTTTCGCTTTTAGTCTATTTGTTTTCGTATGTATTTCCCGAAGGCAATGCATAGTTAGGTTTTTTGAATGAGTTCTACCAGTCTGTGTTTTTATTGATGAGATAAGATCATTTGTATTAACTGTTATTCTTGAAAGGTATTTAGCGATTTCTGTCATTGTACTGTCTTTCCAGTACTGATGCTTGTTCCTTCTTTTGTTTAGCTACTCTCCATGTTAGACATATTTTTTCACTGGGCTCTTTGATGATGTTGGCCTTGGTGTCTTTGTTTAGGATTACCTTGAATACTTTCAGAAATGTAGGTTTGGAATTCATAAACTTTTTTAAATTATCTTGTGAAAAGGCTGTATTTCTCCATTGATTTTGACGGATAATTTTACAATGCATGGTAATCTGTGTTGGCAATTATTTTCTTTTGGGTTTTTAAAAACTTGGCTCAGAGCTCTTCTACCCTTCAAGGTTTTTATTGTGTAATCTGCTATTTTTCTGGTATGCTTGTCTTCATATATTACTTGGAATTTTTCTCTAACAGCATTTAATATTCTGTCTTTGTTCTGAATTTTTGGGATTTTGACTAGTTGTGTCAATATGCCATAGAAACATTCTTTTCTGGTCATGTATATTTGTGTTTTTAAATGCCTTGTTTATATGGATGTCCATTTTAATCCCTAGTTATGGAAACTTTTCCTTAATGATTCAGTGGTTAAATTTTTATTTCATCAGATTTTTCTCTAACCTTTATTAATTCAATAATCCTTAGGTATGTTCTTTCCAGTAGTCTGGTTGCTCCTGTACCATATTTTATTTGTGTCTTGTTTTTGAGTATCACTGAATCTATATCAAACATGTCCTAATTCCTGGTATTCTATCTTTGGACTTATCATCTTTGTTGCTGATACTTTAAACTGAGTTTCCTATTTCTAGAATTTCTGCTTGATTCTTTTCATAAATTCCAATTCTTTACTAAAGTGGTCATTGATATCTTACATAGTTTTCCTCAAATCATTCAGCTGCTTATTCACGTCTTTGTTAAGCTTATGGGTAATCCTATCCATTGAATTATTTACCTACTTGATACGTCTTCGTTGAACTCACTGAACATGTTAGTAATTATATTCATCTGGTTGCTTGTGTCATCTTTAAACTCTTCAATCATTTTATCTATGACACATAAATTTCTTTGTCTTGACATTTGCACTTTCACTGCCTATGAGATTAGCTGTTCGAGAGATATGAATTTTTGGAGGTGTCTTTTTGCCTTGTTTTAACATGATTCTTGTATCTTTGATCCAATGTTGTAGATAAGTTGGGGTAGAAAATTCTGTCACTATAGTAGAGATCACATCACTAAGAAGAATTCTCCTACAATTTGTCCTTGGCACTCTGTATGATACAGTGTGAAGGCACCTACCCTACCTATTAAAAGTACTCTGTTTAGTCCTTATGAGTGCCTCGAGTAGACAGAGCAATTATAAAACAACACACATCCAAAGAATAAATCATATTTCAATACTTAATTTCAAACTTGTTTAGAATGTTTTCAACATTTCAACAACCAAGAAAGATGAATGAATAGTAACAAGAAAGAATAATCTGGGAGCTAGGGAGCTAGGAAAAAAAAGAAGAAAAATAAAATAAAAGCAAAGATACAGAGGAAAAATGAGAAGATAGGTCTCCATTGAATTATTTTTATGCCTGAACACAAAAGGAGTGGGAGAAGAGGTTTGAGAGGTTATGTGAGTGACTGAGAGAAAAGAAAAGGAAAGGAAATAAGAGTGGAAAGTGTGAGAAGCTTTATAGGTGTTGGAAGCAATTAATCACCCATCCCTGCCTACAGATATTCAATGCTAGAAGACACAAGCGGTGATCCTTGGTGAGGGAGAAATCAAAAGATCAATGTAAATCAATGTAGAAATTAAAATGTGAATCCATAACCACACAGAGTTCCATACCCATTTGTGGTCCACATCCTCAGTATAGGAGCGAAGGAGTCTGAGGGTGCAAGCAGATCATCCAGTCTATCTCACTCACTAACTGCTGGAAGGTTTGGAGCGAGAGCCAGTGCTGTACTCAATTCCTCTCCAGCTCGCTTTGCACACTGTATTGCATAGCCTCGGCTTTCCTCATGATCCTTGATGAGGCGTTTACTCCCTTCAGTAAGGTTTAGATGGGGCTTCTCTACCAGCCCGATTTTCAGACTGATCCCCCTCTATCCTTTCACATCTCTTCTCACTGTTTCTGGAACTTCAGGTTTTTCTCAGGTCACTCATACCTCTGTGATTTCAGTGACTCTGGGGTTAACAGAGAAGTTTTCTTACTTAGTGAGGGCTGCTCCCCCGCTTAACGCCTACCCATATGCCAGAGGGTTCTAACTGCTCCAGGTCTCTGAATAGATCTTTAGCTCTCTTATCTCTCAGAGCACAGAGCCAGACAGTGGCATCCATGGTCCATGGTGAGTGTCCAGTTGCAACTTCTTGTCCTGAAAGTGGTTTTTTTTTTTTTTTTCATTTTACAGGGTGGATACATCATTAGGCATGGGCTGGGCATCTGGGATGAGGCCACACCTGCTGTCACCATCATGCTTTCTTTCCCTGCAAGTTTCATGCATTGCATAGGGCGGCTAATATTCTGAACTTGGGCCTAGATTTGTACCACTGATTTTGCGTCTTTTTACTGTTACTGTCACAGATTCTGGACAGTACTCTGCAAGAAAAAACCACTTGGCTCTGTTGTATGGTGAATAATTGGATTTCTGGACCTATGGTGAGGGGAAGCCTGGGTTTATATGTAGCTTTTCTTTCTTTTTTTTTTTTTTTTCGGTACTGGGGATCAAACTCACGACCTCACCCTTGCCAGGCAGGCGCTGTGCCACTGAGCTATATCCCCAGCCTTCTCTTCTTATCCTAGCTTTCCCACTTTCTGTGTGTCCTCTGAGTGCTATCCCATTCAGGCGCTATTCTGGTGGTTGAATGGTACCACCATGTGTAGCGAGTGTTAATTGATCTTCGTGTCCACCTTGGAACACTGTGGATCGTGCTTCTTCTATAATGCCATGGAGGATTTCTTCTTTTAAAATTTTTACATTTTCTTCAAACTAATTGTAGTATCTATTAATATTCTATTGCTATTACATGAATGAAGATTTATATTCATATAAAGCCTTCGATATCATTTTATAACCATTAATGAATTAAACTCATTATTTATGAAATTGTCATTCTAGTAAAAAAAAAAAGTCTAGTGATCCCTAAATGGAATTAAATACTAAATTCCTACTTATGCAATTTCAGCTATGCAACTGTCTCAGATATACCTGTTTCATTCAAAAGTCAATTTAAGGATGAAATAATTATTCCCCATTTTATTAATTATCTGTGTTCATTTGGACAGAATATAAAATTTGCTTGATTGTAAACACTGAAATGTATCTCTTCCTTCCAAATTTTTCTCAAGGTTCCATCTGTGACTCCACTAATTAATATTTACATTTAAAAGACATGCTATTAGACTTTCGTACCCACCATTACAGATCATAAAACATTTTATTTTAAAAAAGCTCTTAGATACTGTAAATCATTCTCTAAGCTGATCAGGATTTTCAGAGGTTACATTTGACTGCACAAGCTCAATTGCCTTCATTCATTTGATCTTCAACAAGGAAGAACAGATTAGCAGAGGAGGGGCAAGCAGTAAAATGTCTTTATCAGGTGACATAGAAACAGAACAGTAAGATTAATTATGCTGAAATACAAAGAAGCGGTGGCTACAGCAGCTCAGTGCTTGCGGTGTGGCCCCTGCTGCTAGTGGCTGAAGTGTTGCACATACAATATGTCCCAAAAGATTTATATTCTATTTCGTTTTCCACATTTGCAAAGTTTCTTGGTAGAATCTTTTGGCATACCATTGGGTTTTGCTGTAAACCGGATGTAAGGATAGTGAACTGGAACTTGTCCTCTAATTAGAGAATCTTGATTCCTCTGCCTGATATACTGGAACACAACATAAGACAGTAAGAAATGTGCATTGACAAAAATACTTAAGAAAAACAATCCATTTCCATATTTTTGTTCAGAATTTAACATTGCTGTTATTGTCAATAAACAGACTAGAGAAATACAAATAAATTTTGAAGTAAGTCCTATGGATTTAAAAATTATTATAAATGATTGAAAGAATGTTTTATAAGTAACATTGAATAAATAAATAAATGTACTTGATAACTACTTATGCATTTAATAGATGATATAAATAGAGTAATCAAGAGACAGGCTAAAAATTTTTTTTCAGTTATTATTTGTTTCTTAGTATATGTCTGCATTATACAATGATTACATTCCTCATGGGGTGTTGATAAATATTTATAAAACTTCTTTTTTCTTTTTTTAATTCTGTTCTCGACTCCTCCCTGTCCACTCCTTCCATCTCCTGGTCAGCTTCTCATTTAAAAAATATTTGCCTCCCTATTTCCTATTATCTATCTTTAGTCTTGATCTTTGTTTATATTTTGAGTTTCTCATATAAAAGAAACCAAGCAATATTTAAGCTTACATGTCCAATTTATTTCACTTAACATTATAGTCTCAAGGTGCATTCATTTTCATACAAATAACTCAAGTTTATTTTTCTTCATGACAGTGTATTACTTCAATGTGTATATATTCATCTGTGCAAGGACATACAGGTCATTTTCATAGTTTAGCTACTGTGACTCGTGTTGCAATAAGCACAGGTATGCATGTGTCACTGTAACATGATATTTTTAACTCTTTCAGGAGAATACCTGCAAGGGGAAGCCCTGGATCAAATTTCTACTGCATCAATTTCTACTTTTAGAATTTTGAGAAAACTCTATAGCTGTTTCAATAGTAATTGTACAAGTGTCCATTTCCCCAACAATGTAGAAGGGTTGCTTTTCCCCCAGGGCCTTCCCAGTACTAGTTAGTTATTGATTTTTTGTTGATAGTCATTCTTTCTGGAATAAGATGGAAGCTCAGAGTTCTTTTAATTTGCATTTACTTAATGATCAGTAATATTGAACGTTTTTTCTTGCATTTACTGGGCCTTTTTATGTCTTCTGTGAAATGTCTTTTTATTTCAGTTGCCCATTTTTTGATTGGGTATTTTATTTTGGTAGTAAGTATTTTGAGTTTTTAATAAGTTCTAGATATTGGTTCTCTTACAAATAGCTAGCAAAATATTTTTCCTGTTCTGTAGGTCATCACTTGAGTCTGATGGTAATTTCCTTTGTTATTCAGAGGGCTTCTAATTTAATATGACCCCATGCATTGATTGTTGTTGTAATCTTAGAGAAAGAAGAGAAATGCTTAGTAAAGAAAGAATTGATATCATTGAAATAAATATTGAGGTGATAGTAAGCATAGAAATATAATTTTTGTAATTTTTATTGGTATATCTTTCTGATATCTCATAATTACATTCATCCTGAGGATTTAGTGCATATACATAGAGCATCCTAATTTTTTTTATTTCTTCCTCTCCTTGCACTTTCACCTATTCTGATTCCCCTCATATCTTCATAAAGTCTATCTCCCATTTCCTACTCACTTATTTTTTATTTTGCACTTGAAATTATTTATATTTTGAATTTCTCATGTAAGATAAATGAAATGTGCTTTCATCAGAAGACATATTCTGCTAATTAAAAATCAATCAGCTTAATGAAAACCAATGGTCAAACTATTTTAAGTGAATGGATATTGATCACTTGTAGACAGAAGAGATGTTTACTTGAAGCCAAAATAAACTTAATTACAATGAGTTACTAAAAAATAAACTCATTTCAAATTGCATTATAATTAATAGACTGGTAGTTTAAGAGCTTTCATGCAGTTTTTCTAACAGAGCTAAAACTAAATTCAAAAATCTTAATTTTCCTGAAGAGATATAAATGACATGTCCAAAAACTTGGAGTGAAAAGGAATATGTAGAAGAAAAATATGCAGAATTCAGAAACCCAGATACAGTTACTTTTAATTATATATATATATATATATATATATATATATATAGATGTTCAATATTTTTTCTTTTTGTACATGTTGGATAATTTTTCATTTAAACTATATATATATTATTTTAAATGTGAATTAGGTCTGTGTTTTTGTTTGGTCTTTATTCTTATTTTTTAGTTATAAATATGTCTACAAAATATTTCATCAATGAGCACAATCATAATGTAGTCCACCAGCTTCTATTACCAACCATTGAATTTCCTTTGGTTTTTGCTTTTATAAACATTATTATTAATGTAATTGTCAATCTCTCTGGTTATTTTCTTATATCATATTTATAGAAGTAGAATTCATGCAGTATGAATAATTTAAGACTTGATTTATGTTGTCCAATTACATTCTAAATTCTGAAGCCGTATTCATACACAGCAGTAAAATATAAAATTGTCTATTACTGTACCTACATTACTATTTAGAATGTTATGTTCCTGAACCAATAATATACTTGACAAACTCTTTAATAAGGCCTATCTGGTGTGGGCTGGATAAAAGTGTAGGCAACGAGACTCAAAATAGTTCCTTGTGACTCCGATGAGGGCAATGGTATAATCTTAAATTCTTGAATCTAGGATCAAATCCTGCAGGCTTCTGTGAAATATTCTGCAGAGAAATGAGTTAAGAGAGACAGTATAGGTGTAACTTTTATATAGCAGAGAAGCTACCTGAACAGCCTGATCTGTCTCCTTGAGGGACACTGTTATATCATGATTCTCTGTGATGGACTTTATGTATTCCCCAAATGATTATGAGAGGTGGTCACTCTGCTATGTGAGTATCATGACAATTCTAGTACCACTTGCATAGATGATTCTGAAATGTTTAGGTAACTTTTCCAAGAGACAGAAATATGATTCAAAATAGTTCTTTAGAAAACTTACCCATAAAATTCTTACCTTATGTTTGTTTCTCTTTAAAAGTACACGTGCATTTGTGTAGTTAATCTTCAAAGAACCTTAAGTGGCATATATTATCATTACTTTTATTTTTATGGATAAGGAGAATGAGACAGAGTTTGATAACACATAGCTTCTATCATCAAGGAAACATGGAACATAGAATTGAATACAAAAAGTTCAAGTCCAATGTCTTATCCTTAACCACATTAATACTCTTGTACACATGCAGACACACATAAATACACACACACACACACACACACACACACAAACAAAAACAAAAACTCATGCAATGTAGATAGCACTGTTTTTTGTGAAGGGTTCTTTGAACATCTTTATTTTTCTAGTGGAAACTTCTTCCAACAGTATTTTGTTTCACTTACATGTCCTCAGAGGTCTCTGTTATACCTTGACCATTCACATAGCTTTGCTGGTATGGATTCTTTGGGCTTAGTAAGGCCTGAGAGGAAGAAAAGTGAATTAAAACATTTAGATTGGTACAGAGCATGGTCTCACTTACAGCTTTTTACCCATTTTTATTCCTTCTCAATATGACTAGCATGTCTGACTTGCTCCAGCAGCTTAATGTAGGGTGGCATCTGTAAAATTTACTTGTTTCTTCTGGTCTTTTTCCACATGCATCTCTGGACCCATTATTCCACAATTCTAGCACATAGGGGATTAAAACATAAAATGGTAGTCTTGTAAATTCAAGTTAAATTTGATCCTGAACTCAGAATCAAGACAGTCACCTTGTCTCTCTCTGTCTCTCACTCTCTGTCTCTCTCTCAATCTCTCTCTTCCTTCTTTTCTTTCTCTCTACCTGTACCTCCCTTTCTCTTTCTCTTCCCTTCTCTTCATAATTATCTATCAATCCCTCTATCATCAATCCATCTATTATATCTACATCAATAAAATTGTATTCTTGACTTTTATCCTGTCAATGTAGTCGATCTGGACATTGTCTTCATTTATTACAAAATATTTCTACGTAATTATAATCCCTGATCTTAGAAGATGTTCTTTCTCCCACATTAATAAAAACTGGAGAAAATTCCTCTAAATTAAACTGGAATATTTTATGGTTTCCAAACTAGAGATACAACAAATATCATTACTGTAATGGCAAGTTCTTCTCACATATAATGAATAATGTTTTCTATTCAAGACAAAAACAAATGGAAGCAGTCAACATATCTTTTGGATCTTAGCGAGAACAGCTCTTTCTTTCAGGAGTACTGTGGGATAATGAGAAGGAAGTCTGAAATGGAGTTGTTCTTGTCAGCCTGGGAGACCTGAAGGAGCCATTGACGGGCAGCCCTCCTGTGCCTTACACTATTCAAGAGGAAAGGTGAGATCCAGTATCCAGTTTAACTTCTGCCTTTGAACAAATTCAACCACAATTCTACTAGTTATGAGAGTTATGTTGTTTTAAAGTTTTAATTACCACAAATTTAAGCATTTGGATTTTGGCTAATTTCAAGAATATTTTTCATACCACCTAATTTTTATAATGTTGTCACTAAAATATGAGTA
Organism: Cuniculus paca; assembly: GCA_004365215.1. Taxonomy (NCBI): domain Eukaryota; kingdom Metazoa; phylum Chordata; class Mammalia; order Rodentia; family Cuniculidae; genus Cuniculus; species Cuniculus paca. Next base: position 7,235 of record RJWT010017860.1, on the reverse strand, counting down.
TCTTCAATTATATTTGCATGGAGAAGTTAGTGCATCATAAGTTCAATGATGCTGTAAGAAAACATAAAACTTCTGGATCAAAGAGAAATGGCTGTCATTCATGGCACAGTATGCACAGTCAGTTCCTCTTGCTCTGAACTCTGAGAGGAATGGCGCTTGGGTTGGTGCCTGCAAAGACAGAGGTTCATCCCTGAAGTTTAGGAAACCCACATGTGTTATAATGGATAGTAAGTAATTCTTTCCTGTATTCTGGAGGAAGATATTGTACCTTCCAAACCTATAAAAAAAAAACCCTGTTTTTCGCCACTGAGATCCACAGTCTTCATTACAAACCTATTTGCTATTAAAATATCATTGAAAAGATATCTTGGAGAAAAGCTTAGTGCATCCCTCACAACACTTAGAAAAATGAAAGACCTGTGAAAAATTTCTGCAGATAATTTCTTCTTCCGTGTAAGTTTCTCAAGGGCAGCAATGATGCTCAAAATCACTGACTTAGCAGCTATTACTCAGGGTATCCATGAGCCATCAATAAATAAGTAAACCCTAGCTGCCAAAGTATCCAGGACGCAGTTATACTAATACTGGCACACCGGAAATAGTCCTGGCAGGGAAATGGTCATTTGATTTCTGTTTAGCTTCTGTTGAACTACAAAATGAACAATATAATTTTTATTTCATGTTAAAGAAAAGAGCAAATATGTTGCCTAAATTCTGTTAAATTATCCACAATGATGATTCTATAACCAAAAAAATTTCTTGGTACATAATACAATGTCTAGCACCTTTAAGCATCAGTGACTATTAGGAAATGAAGAAAAGGAAAGGATGAGAAAAGAAAATAATTGAAAGAAGAAAGGAAGAGTAAAGAAAACAAGGGAGAAATCAACCAATAACAAACGCTGAAGGGGCTGTGGGGAAAAAGAAACCTTTCTCCACTGTTTGTGGAGTGCAGACTGGTGCAACTATTGAGGAAATCAGTATGGAGATTCTTTTAAAAAGTTAGGGTTACAGGTTCCATTTGATCCACTTATTCCCCTTCAGGGAATCTTCCCAGAGGAATTAAAAACATCACACCACAGTGATACACATGCACCCATGTTTATAGCAGTGCAGTTTGTAATAGCTAAACCTTGGAAACAGCACAAATAGCCATCAACTGAAGAATGGATAAAAAATAACTGTCTTTTCCATATAATGGAGTACTATTTACCCAAAAAGAAGAACAAACTTGAGACTTTTCTAGGTAAATGAACACAACTCAAGATTGTATTCATAAATGATATAAATTATAGATTCACATATAAATTATAGATTCACATAGTAAACATCATATTGTCTCACTAGTGTGAGAAGCTGAACAAGTACATAAGATCCAAAATGTACAATAGATATTCTGAATTGGGAAGAAACCATTCAAAAGAAAAAAGAAACTGGGATGGGAGAAAGGGAAAGGAAGGAAGAGAAAAGGGAAAAATGATTATATACAGAAGATAGTTAAGAGAGTTACATAGCTAATTTCTCTTTGTTCATTGAAAAGAAAGTTTTGTATTGATATTGTTTGGACAACATTTCTTGCCTCTATCTTGTATTCTAACTAATTACTATGAAGATAATAATATGCAAAGTATTAATTATTGGTACTGGCCTACTAACCCCTTCAGAAATTCTGTCTTATTTTTATTTTTATTTATTTTCTTCGTATCTTAATAAAATAAAAAGAAGGAAAGTGAGGTAAGAAGAAGATACTATGCTTGTCTGTGTCTGCCTGAAATTCACAAAAGTGACTTGGTTTATTTTTTGCATCTGCGTTAAGATTTAAACATTACTCAAAAGTTGTCACTTAAATACACCAAGGAAATATAGAGTTTGTCATTGTGAAAATATTCTGGAAAATGAAATAATAGTTTGGATTGGTTTTAACAATTCTGTTAAACCATCTTTGAAAATAAGACGCTCAATTTGGATTTGGTGCCAAATGTTTATAATGCAGCAGAAAGATTTTAAATTCAAGCCCAACCTAGAAAACTTAGCAATTTAGGGAGAACCTGTCTGAAAATATTTAAAATAAATAAAAAGGACTGGGGATGCATTTCAAAGTCCCTGGGCTCAATCCTTAGTATTCCGCCCCACAAAGAATTCAATCCAACTGTGAGTAGTTAGATTTTTAAATGCATGTAGAGAAACTCTCAAATTAATAATGAGATCTATTGTTTGCACTCCCTGAAATTTAGTGAAAATATCTAGCTTTCTTTCGCAAATATGTACTGTTGCTTACAGGTGCTTGAAAAAATTTTGAGGAAATGATATAGCCAATAGTTGAAGAAGCACAAACTATTCATAGGTTTATTCTTGGTATGCAGTTAATTTTTAAAAAGCAGTGAAGAAGAATAAAGAGACAATTATCAGACTGGAAAGGAAAAATAAAGAAAGATAATGTTAAATAATTCAAATGAAGGAACAAAACGCTCTAGTTTATAGATACATTTTCTTGCAGAAGAGACATGAAATGCACAGAGGTGGTAAGTAAATGAATAAATTCTAACATCATGAAGATTGAGGTGCTTCAGATGGGATTTACTGAATCCATAAATTTATAAGATAAACATTTAGGATTATTTTTAAACTAATTTGATGTTTACTTGATTTAATAGAGAAAAGAAAAAGACTGAGATTACTAAAAGAGTAAAAGGTCCACAAAATGAAAGGTATGGTTAGTGGAAGGAACTTTCTTTGTCATATAGGTATTTTTGGTAGCCTGAGATTATAAACCCTCCAACATTTTTCATTTTTTGCATATAATTTTCTTATCTTCTTCAAACATACTTATGATAACTGCTTTAAAATGATTCTTCAATCAGTCCCAAATCTGATTCTATATCTTTTTCTTTACTTGCATGTCTGGTGGGTTTTAGAGAACAATTGGACTTTGCTGATAATTGTTTACTGTGAGCCTGCACCTTCTTGTATTACTCTCATTGCTTTCTTGCCTTACTACTGTAGCAGTCTCATCTAGACACTAATGAAAAACATAACCTCCTCCATTAGATTCTGTATCAGTCTTCTTTTTTTATTTAACATGCTCCTTATTTGGTATTTAAATTGGACCATATGTCATTGGATGATCAGTCAAGCAAAATAGGAGACATTAACTTCTCCTTTATATGTGAGATTCACGGGATCACCCTTTTTTTTCTCCGTGCTGATAAGAATGTCTCCTTCATTTCTAGATAATTTGTGTTCTGGGCTCTGTTCTCTGGCAACGTTTCTACTAAGTATTCACTATTAAGTAGACAAATTAAAAAGTTTATCTGATGTAGCTCTAACTTTCAAGAATATACATTATATTTCAATCAGTCTACTATTTTTAACCAATTCCCTGTTGTATTTCTCATTCACACATCTTTTAGTTTCAGTCAATGATATGCCAAACTTTTTATTGGTACTTTGACTCTTACTCTCTCTGTATTTCTCCTTGTTGCCAAAATATCAGTGTTATATTTCCAGCTGACTTCACTTTCTTAACCCCAGTTTTTGACACATTAAATAAAATAAACCAGACTGTGATTTTTTACTTTCAAAGGCATAAATATCTTTAGGTTGGAAAACTAAATTCAATTTCAAACTATTACCCTTTCTAATATCAGGTCTTTTTTTTTTTAACTGTCCACTTCCTTATTTATTCCTGTGATGCTTTAAACAATGTTTATCCAGTTTTCGTAACTATTATCTGTAGAGGATTCAAAAGAAAACATTTTTCTGCCTGCAATTCTAACGGTTTCTTCAAATTTCACTCGAATTTATACTGCTAAATACTAATATCATGATAAGCTGTGTGTTCCTATGTTTATTTTGTTATATCTCAGGATTAGCTTAGCCATACACATATGAAGATACACAGTTTTATTTACCCTGTAAGTGTATTGATTCAGCAGGAAGATCACATCCTTTATGCTCTGAATCAGTGACCCGTGCAATGGATTCTAAATATACATTGTTGTGTTGCATGTCTCTTTATGCTTTTGTATCCGGAAGTCTCTTAAATGTTTTGAGAATTTTCCCAACTAAAGAGAGTTATTATGGGTGGAAGGAGTTTATCAACCACTTGTTTTGGTTTCACCTGTTGCTCTGTCTGCACCAGAATTGCTGACAATCCACTGCCCTGGAGTGCCAATCAGGAACTATTTTGAAACATGCAAAATCATCACTAGGTTTTAGGTAGTTCTTGGTTTTTAAAAGAAAGCATGTCAGTCATTTGACCAGAAAATAAAGGAGAGTTTAAAGATATATGGTCATTAAAAATTTATATGTTCAAATTCAACTAATGTTCAACAGTTCTCTCTTTCTTAAGAAACTACCTCAATTTTCCATCTGTTAGGCAATCATTCTGTATTACAATTCCATATTGGTAATAAAATAGAAATTTAGACTTTAGATCTGAATAGATTGAAAATATTTCCATTTCTAATTAATAGCTAGATGAGCTCTTTGAGAAAACTTCCTGTAATTTTGTGAATAAGATTATAAACTTTGCAACTCTCATGCTCTGCTCCAGGTGGGGATTTAACTTTTAACTATAACTGGAATACACTTCACACATTGATAACCAAAGCAACATATCTGTAGTAACAGAAATGAATAAAAAAGGAAACTGGTAGCATAGGGAAGAAAACATTAAACTGAAACCTAAGAAGTTATGAGAAAATGTCAGAGGTAGAAGTATATTTTTCTAGTGAGAAATGATCATTTTGCCGAGACTATTTTTTGGTGGTAATATTTAGATTTTCTTTATTCTCTGTTTTTCCTTTTCTGTTGTAGGGATCAAACCAAGGATCTCATACATACTAGGAAAATACTTTACCACTGAGCTACATCCTCTTTCTTGATATTATTTTTTCAATTTGATGCAACATATTTTAAATTTTTGTTAGAAATATTTATCAAAAAGCATTTGATTTTAAGAAAGGGTAAGATCTCAGAAAAAATGGAAAATGGCACTTCAGTGTTTTCCATTTGTTTTGCAGAAAAGTGCTGACAAATAATTCCATAACAGAAGCTTACTGATTTATATGTATGCAACTGGTTTTTTTGATAGTAAGAGAGATTGAGTATTGTTCCTACCTAACATCACCAGCCATCCCATAGGGAAGGGTAGAGAAGGCAGAATAAGCAAGAAATTTAAATCATTACCTACCAGATAAACTTAATTGGTGACCAGTTCATTTAATTCTATTTTTTTTCCTTTTGCATTTGTATTACTGTTCTTCAGCTGATAGCTCCTGACAGGCAGGAGGGGTCCCAAATGGGTCGCCCTCATTTGATTTTAAATGAAATGTTAGCAAACTGTTTTCCAAAGCAGTCACACAATTTTATAATCTCACGAACAGTTTGTAATTGGTTTCATGCATTGAGTCATATACTGAAGGGCAGGCTAGTCTTGAACAGATTTGTTGAAAGAAAGGAATTGTTTATGCTAATATAGAAACACTACAGGCAACAAGGAGAGAGGCCCCTTACAGAGTGAGCATAGTTAAAGGCATTACAATAACACAGAAGCATTTCGGAGAGGGGGCTCCTTGTTCCTGGAATGTTTCTATATCATAGTAATGCCTTTTTACTTTTTAATGCAAGAGAAACAAATAAAAATGGGTTAATTGTAGATCGATCGTGTAAACACTGTCAGGGCGTACTAGCATAAACTGTGTAAGTTCCTCTGTCAAGTTCTTTGAGTTGAGGCATTTGCCATCATAGAGTCTTTATATCAGGCAGTGCATTGGTTTTTTTCTACCAATTTTAAAAAATACCTGGAATCAATTAATTTAAAGAAAGGAAAGGAGAACTTTAGTGCACAAGTTTCACGGTTCCAGTCCATGATTTATGGGCTGCATTGCTTAGGGCTGGTGGCATGGTTCCCATCATGGCAGGTGCAGGTGGTAGAACTAAATTGCTCATGTCAAGCCTGGGACCTTACAGAGAGGAAGAGGAGCGGAGTGGGGTCTCCTTGTGACTCTGTACGCACTGCTTTAATGACTTCTCACTGAATACCACCTCCTAACTACTCCTCCACCTTCCAAAGCACTTTCCCAGGGAATAAGCCTGCACCATGCAGCCCTTCAGGGAATTTTCCTGAGCCAATTTAACCACACAAGTGTTCCAACTGAGAAGCTGCTTCATGTGAAATACCTACTCAGATAGTACACCATCTGTACAGAGGGCAGCTTTTCAAAAGGTTGCCAGGAGCACCAGCCTCCTAACAATCACATCAGTTTCTATTTTTATTCTTTTGGCAGTAGTGAGACTTGAACCCAAGACCTCAGACTGAGTTACATTCTCCCCATCCCCACTTTCTTTTAATTTTGTAACAAGGGCTTTCTAAGTTGCTCAGGCTGGCCTTGAACTTGTGACATTCCTGCTGGGATTAGATAAGTGCAACAACATAACCTCCTTGATAAGCATTTTTGTGGAGTTTTCTCTCCGGAAGTGTGAGTTGGATTTGCTTGCCTGTTTCTAGCAAACAGAACATGGCAAAAGTGACAATGCCACTTCCAAAATTATGTAAAACAGACTGAGGCTTCTGTGTTACATGTACAATCTCTCTGTGCTTCTAATTTACCTGAGTTCTAAAGCCACTCGCCATGTATGGACCTCCTTGTGCAGAGGCCCATGTGGCAGGAGATGGATGGGTAGATGACTTCCGGACCTCAAGTGGGGTAGAACTGAGGGCCTGACACCAGTGGTACACAAGAACTGAATCTATTGACACTTGCATGAATGAGTTTAAATCAAATTTTTCACCATCAAGGGGGACAGACTGCTACCCCAGTAGACATTCAACTGTTAGGTGCGAGACTGAGAGGACTCAGGGAAGGCGTCACAGAATCCTACCTCACAGAAACCGCGTAGTTAATACTGTTGTTTTGGGCTATATGTTATGCGGTGCAAGATGGCAGATACACCACATATGAGGGTCTCAACAAGTTAATTAAAGTTTTACTTTAAGACATTTTTCTTGATTAATGCTAGAACTACCAAGAAAAGTTATAACAATTATGTTATATTAAGAAAAGTTATGACAATTATGTTACTATTAAGATAAATATCTAGCTATTAATGAACTGTTTTGTGGCTTATAGCTATAATTTTGGATGATTTATATATTTCTTTGTTTAGTCAAAATATGCAAAAAACCTTCCATGCGTTAAAATGAGTAAGAAGAGCTGCCTGTGGTGGCTCAC
>RJWT010017859.1:0-19144 GCA_004365215.1 Cuniculus paca | reverse complement strand
ATCTGGCTGCTGGGGGCTTCCATCCGGGTGGCACCAGCTCCATCACCACCTCCTGCTTACCCAACTCCCATCCGTCTTATGCATGCACGGGTCACCCAGAGATAGACATTTCTTCATACTTTCTGAGACACTCTGTAGAACCAATAAATGAGCTCATCTCTGTACACCATATGACCCAAAAGCTCACTGGCAGAAACTGAAACATACAACCTGAAACACTAGGAGGAGATCGAGGAATCACGATTCACAAGAATCTACAAGATTCTCGATCTACAATATCCACAGAAACCAAAGAAGGAAGCAGTGTCAATATGAAGGGTCCAGAGGTAGCTGAGAGGCCGAGAGAAGAGCTGACACTGCAGAACTTACCAGTGATGACCAAGGAAGTGATTAGAATGGCAGGACTAAAATGATGAGGAATTATGTGGAGGAGAGAATAGGAGGGAAAGAGGGTCTACAGACCATTCTTACAAGAGGGTCAGCTCTGAAGGGGGTCAGAGAAAGGGAAGAGGAGGAGCAGCCACAGGAGTTTACGATAAGAGACATTCGAGCATTTTTTGATGCTGGTGAGAATATTCCTGTAGAGAGGGAGAAATTGACAATGCCTGAGAGAGAAGTGATATTTGCAAAAGGCAAGCTTTGGAAAAGGGGAGGAATACTTAATCCTCCCAGTGTGAGCTCTTGGTTGTTTGCTGTACTGGGGATGAGCCCAAGGCCTTTTGCATGCTAGGCAAGTGCTCTACCACTGAGCTGCATCCCCACCCCCCAGTGTAGCTCTTTACACAACTTTATTTACTCTGATCTTTTGAAAGACATTCTGTGCCCTGTGTCCTCAAGTGACTGCCTTATGCCAGGATGAAGCCAAGAGGTACTGGAAGGATTCCATGCTCTGATCCTCCCTTAGCTTTTTATGCTGGGCCCAGGAACCAAGCTGTGGCAGTTTGGTTCAGGGCATGTTTCTTAATTTCCAGTGAGTTTCCCGATTCTCCTGATTTCCTAAGAATTAAGTACCCCTCAGTTTTCAAAAGTCACAAATTTCACCAGGCATGGTGGCATACATCTGTAATCCTAGCATCTGAGAGGCTGAAGTAGAAGGATTGCTGCGAGTTCCAGGCCAGCTATGTGATGAGTTCAAGGCCATCCTGCACTACAAAGAGAGACCCTGTCTCAAACAGATGAACAAGTCACAAATTTCATATCTGAACTCCCTTAATAATATAGCTGTTAGTATAGACCAGGCACTGCATTTATCGACATCATCCCACATTACATGAGGAAATTGAGGCGTGAAAATGTTAAGAGCCTACCAAGTGGTCCTGTACCCGGAAAGTAGAGGGACTGGAATTTGGATCTAGGCAATACGACTTGAGCCCATCTCTTTAACCTACCCCCCATATTCTGCTTTCTCCCTTTAGGTCTTCTCACAGAAAGCTTTAGATCCTTTAAACCAACAGATGCACAAGTTTGTGTTGACTAGGAGACCCTAAGTTTGAGGAATAACCTCATTCCGCAGTCATACCCATACAGACCCACACATACAGAGAGAGACAGAGAGAGAGAGACAGAGACAGAGAGAGACAGAGAGAGACAGAGAGAAAAAGAGAGACAGAATGTCCTGAAGCCCTGTGAATGAAAAGTCATCTTGACTCCCCTGTGACTAGTCCTGTTACCTGTGGGGAATGCAACCCACATGCTGTGAGGCCTCTGTCTGTCTGTTTTCCTCACTTCCTATTTATATCAAGACAGACCTAGGCAGGAAACAGATGGCACCTTCAAATTGGGTAATTTGAGGAGAGTTGAAGGCAGGGGCCACTTAAAAAGGAGGGGGCAGGATGTAGGGAAACCACAGGGGTAGTGCAAGAAGCAACAGCTACTTGACCACCACCCCTAGGCCAGTAGGGGTGAGGTTGGTGCGCTCACCATGGCTTGTAGAGTGTGCCCTGCATGTTTACAGCTATCCGATAAGAACTGTGATCACCCGCCACAGAGGCAAGCATCCCTGAGGTGACCCCTCAGGTCTCTGTCATGTTTCTCCTTTTGATCACTTACCTAGGACTCCCAGGAACTAAACCCAACCACAAGCCAAGAGTAATGAAGCCTAGTGATACAGTCTGTGGTTTACAGCAGGGTGGGGAAGGAGGATCTGGAAAATATAGATGTAGAAGGATCCAGCACATTGGCCCACTCACTATTGAGAATGGTGGGAACACTGGGCTCTGGGGCCAGGCAGCCTGGGTTCAAGAAACAACTCTGTGTCTTACATGCCCTGTGACCCCTGGTAAGTTATGTAACTGTCCTACGCATTCATGGTCTCACCTACAGAGTGGGCATAACAACACCAGCTTCAACGTTGCGGTGAAGGTTGATGTTTATCTTGCTTACAAATAGCATAGATGAGGCACTTAGCATCCAGTAGGTACTCAGTAAATACTAGATCTTTTTTCTCTTCCTTCTCTCTTTATCTTCCTGTCTTCTTTCCCAGCCTTCTTAGGTAGATGTTGGGGCTGGGGGTCCCGTACTTTGTATGTAATGCTATCATATGAACTTGATAAATATTTCTTGATTGATCATTGAAGGGCCTTTCCTCTGTTGGAGTTCTCAGAATATCCAGGAAGTAACCTACCCAGTCCATCTTTAGAAGCCTACAATAGCTACTGTGGTTCTCGCTTGGGTCGTTAGCATGCTTCTCCTTTTGTACGAGTGCGAGGTTACTAGAGTGTTTGCCTCACACTTTATTAAGAGACACATTTGTTTTCTGTTGTTGTATATGTATTTTATATTTAACAATTAAGATTTGGGGGGGGGTTGGTGGAGGATGGAACCCAGGGCCTTGTACATACTAAACACACACTCAGCTGCTGAGCTCTACTCCAATTACTCAGTTCTCTAAAAACTTTTCATTGGTTTCTTTCTCTCTATTTACTCTTTCTTGTGCTTAGAATGAATCTGAATTATTGCCAGGTCCTTGACAACAGGTATTGGAAAAGGGGTTTTGAACAGTAACAAGTGGCCTGAAGTTCACTTATTTCTTCTTATGCATACATCTCTTCCCTTTCACTGATGCAAGAAACACACACTTAGGGCATCGCAGGGGATGCTCATGGGGTAGGAGATTAGGGTCGGGGTAAATCCAACAAACAACTGGATGGCATGTGTCAAAGTCACAAGGAACATGCACAGAGCACCAGATCCCAAATGATTCTACCACGCTTGAGTATCGTAGATGGAACAAATCAGAAATTTATATTTTCAGTCCCTCGTTTGAATCTGGTGCTGTTTGCAGGATCAATCACAGAAGTGCTATTTACAGTTCTTCTGTTATATCTGGTAGGAAGCCAAGTGAGTCTTTCCATAGGGCAGTTTAAACCTGACATCAGGTCAAATGAGTTTTTGATGGGACAACTGTCCACTACCTTATCTACATGAGAGAGAAGCCAATCCAGGAATTTTGGATGCAAAAGAAAAAAAAAAAAAAACCCAGCCCTTCTCCTTATACCCAGGGCCACTGTGAGTCTGTTCACTGGCCTGCTCTGGCCCTGTGAGGCGTACTTCTTTTCCACCTTCAATAAATATACACCCTCACTACCTTTTCTGTGTGTCTTGTCCAGTTCTTTATTCAGGACACCAAGAACCTGGAAAGAATCCTAGGGGACCCACACTCCATCAACATTCATTCCTCCTCTCATCCTTTCTTTGAAAAGTTCTGGAGTTCTTGTTGGCGGCTCTAGCTTCCCGCCCATTGATGGACACCTCAGCCTCTGAGAAGAGGCTTTCTCTCTCCTCTTTCAGCCTCTTCCAGCCCCCTTCGAGTTCTTGTAGTTGGGGCTCCTGAACCCTGCCAACGAACTCTGCCCCTGTGTCTGGGGCCTGTCCCCAGCACCAAGCAAGGTGGAAGCAAGCTTAAGCTATTTACCTGCATTCTCCTTTTCTACTATAAGCCCCTCCCCTCCCCGTCTCTCTTTACTCCTCACAAAAAGAATAGAAAACTCCATCCCTACAAACTCCATCATGGTCTAAGTTCCACAGAGGCAGAAATAGTGTCTTTTCATGTTTTTATAAGCTACAGTACCTGTCCCCGAAATTGATGTGGATAAGGAGCACAGCAAACAGTCAGTACAGATGAATTCAATTCCCTTTTGCTTCCTGCCTACATGAAAGCCACTCATTTCTTTAGGCTAGTGTGACCAAACCAGTAGATTGCAAACCTACCTGAGGGAGAGGGACTTTAACTCTGAGTTGGTTTTTATGTGGTTGGAACAGCAGCAGCTGCAAGTACAAGCTGCAGATGGGAGGAAGAAACACTTAAACACCTTCCAAGCTTATTTGTTTAGAGACAGAGTCTTGCTGTATAGTTCAGGCTGGCCTGGTGTCACTATGTAGCCTGGGCTGGCCTGGAAACAGCAGTGATCCTCCTGCCTCAGCCTCCTGAGTCCTGAGGGTTTGTTTATTTTCAACATTACTCTCTCTCCTTTTTGTTTTTTTCCTTCCAATACTGAGGACAAACCCCAGGACCTCCTGCCTGCTTGCCAGGCAAGCACTACTACTGAACTACATCCTCAACATTAAGCTCTTGGTGTTAGACTCCGCTTTCTTACACCCTCTTTTTTTTTGTAAAGGATTGCATAGCAGAGGAATTTTATTTGCTTATTTTGTCTCTTGCACAGTCATAGACAAACTCCCAGCCCCTTTTGTCTCCCACGCACCAATTGGCACTGCCAGAGCAGACAACTCAGTGCTGCTAATGTTTTGAGTTTTGCTAAAAATCGGTAAGGCCTGGAGATGAGAAAGCCCGCGCGTTTCCTTAGCTCTCTCGAGCCGCACCTTTCCTCCTCAGTAGCTGGGAAGGTAGGAGTACTAATTAAAAACTGGTGGGTACTGGTCGCTAGTGGGATAAAAACTTCCAGAGAAGGAAACTTGGTGATTTACTGCGGCTCTGAAACCTTCGGACCCAGTGCCTGCAGCAGGGTGAGCAAGGCGGGGCCTCCCAGCGCCTAAGCTTCATTCCCCACAGTGAATCGGACCCAATTAGACCAAAGCAGCTCGCCTCCCTCCAAGTTCCAAAGTCCAAATGCTTTCCTGCTGAGAAGCTGCTGTATAAATACGAGGGAAGAGGAAGTAAAAAAGCAGTCTTTGCTGAGGACTCTCAGCTGGCTCTGGCGGTGTCTCCCTCCCCTCCCCACTTGAACGCCACTGTCCTTCGGCCTCCCAAACTAGAGTGACCCGAAAGCCAGAGCGTGGAGCAACGCGCAGCTTTCCTAGCTCCAAAAGCTCAAGTTCCAAGTGTCTGCAAATAAATCACTCTCGCAGCAAAATGTCTTTGTCAACTAGGACATCATACTTGTCCGGATGCCCACCAGGAGGGCCTTTGGCCAAACGAATGGGAAACCATTGGCCCAATTAACATCCTGTGATCTGAGATCTAAAAATGACCCGGAGCCGGGTAAACAAGGTGACGTCAGCGTGCTAGGCGGGCAGCGGCTCTCTACTGCCACCCCGAGGACAGTGCGCGCAGCGGCGGGGCGGGCAGCTGCCAGGCGCCCGGGGACACGAGCCGGGGCAGAGCCGCGGAGAGCGCAGGGAGGACGACGAGGTGGGCGGACGGGCGCGCCGAGCACAGAAGCCGAGGGAGGAGGAGCTGCTACGCGATTCAGCTAGAGGAAAGCCAGGCCACTGGGCGTATGGCGTGGTCCCCGCTGGCTTCCTCCCGGGAACATTCCTTTTATTAGAGACGTCATGAACTCGCTCTAGAAAACATTTTGGCTAAACCAGTGTCCTCAAAACAGGATCGGGGTGGGGCGGCCTTGGTCAGAACCATTCCTGACCCCGGGAGGGGAGCGGTGGCGTGGATTTCGGGCTTGGCAGGGACTTCGGTGGGGAGAGGGCGCCCGAATGTCCTCCGAGTGTCCTCCTTTACTTTCCTGCGAGACCAGAGCGAGGCTGACAGGTTCTGGGCACTGCACAGCCCGCCTGCTGGGAGTTGCCCTAGAAAGGTATGGGGGGTGTGGAGGAGCGGGTCACCTGTGCGTCACCACCCCACCCCACCCCCGCCTGTCCTGCGTAGATGTCCCACAAATGGACACCGCTGAGTTAAATTTCATTTTTTGACAGGGCCTTGCTGTGTAGCCCAGTCTAGCCTCGAATTTGCGGTGATCCTCCTGCCTCAGCCTCTCGAATGTTGGAATTACAGGTGTGCATCACCACAACCGGCATACATATGAGAGTTGATTTTTAACTTAAAAAACAAAATCCATTTTGCTTTTGGATCAGTCTTGGCAACACCACAAACAATCTCCTAAACTCAGTGACTGAGGACCACAGAGCTTGCCCGTGGGTCTACAGGTCAGCTGGGGTCCGCAGCTGGGCTAGACTGGGCTCCAGGCTCAGGGTCCCATACCTGTCTGCTTCCATTCCTGGACAGGAGCCATAAAGGAACGGTCACTATCCGAGGAGCTGAGGGTAGGAGAAGTCGGATATACTCCGCCTTCTCAGGCAAAAGAATTTACAAAATTCCCAAGGCAGAGTATGGATGTTCTACAGCAGGGAGGGACACAAGAGCCTGGGACAGGCTGGGCATGGTGAAATCCAGCACTTTATGAGGCTGAGGCGGGAGGATGGCAAGTTCAAGTTAGCTTGGGCAACTTAGCGACTTAGGGAGAACCTGTCTCAAAAATAAAAAAAGGCTGGGGATGTAGCTCACCGTGAAGGCCCTGGGTTCAATCACCAGGAACACAAAAGAACTGGGAACAACTTTTCTGCATTTTGTAAATGCAGAAAAACTGGCAAACACCCTTTCAAACCATTGCTAGCTACCAACACATTTCCTAACCACAGAAAACGAGGTGTGGCAACTAGATGACCCAAGTCCCCGGGTCATGCATGGAGGTTGCATGGTCAAGTGTGTCGTCAGCCAGGAGGGACAGGAAGGTCCAACTTGCAAAGCATAAGAAGGTTAAAGGAAAGCAGTTACTTATTGTTAAAAGCACATTTTGCGCCTTAAAACTCCTAAATGACTTCTCATTGTCCCCAAGACAGTCCAACCGGTTTAATAAGGATTACCTCTCTGGGTTCTCAAAGCCCAACTCCTCGTCCTCAGATTAAGCCAGATTAAGCTCACACTCATTGTTCACCCGCTCAGCTGTTCTACAGATACTCCACGTGGCAGGCCTTGCCAGCTGCTGAGCACGCACGCACAGCGAGCCAAGCCGCCTCTGTCCCTGCCTCCTGTGGCGGAGAGCTTGGGAGTTCAGATGGGAGGAGGCACGTTAATTGCAGACTTCCCGGATAAGTGCAGAATTATGCAGCAGGCATTCATCTTAGTCCATACACCTGGATTTCTGTGTGTCTGTCGGTCTGTCTGTCCTTCTTGATGCTGGGAATCGAACCCAGAGCCTCACGCCTGCTAGGCGGCACTCATCAGCAAGCTACGGCCCCAGTCCTTTTTATTTTATTTTGAGATAGGTTCTCCCAACGCCCAGGCTGGACTTAAATTTGCACTTCTGCCGCCTCAGTCACCTGGGGCTGGGGCTTGGGGTGTGTATAACACACCCAAATTTGAATCGGGTGGCTGAGGCAGGAGAGTTTGAATTTCTAAGACAGTTTCTCTGAATTTCTAAGACATAGTTTATTTTTTATTTTTATCTTATTTTTCATAGTTTTTTTTTAATTCCACTTGAATTCAACATCCATGATAACCCCAGAAATTCAATCTTGGTGATTCTGTGGCCCTCATGTTACTGAGTTTCTTCAGAGTTGCTTTCTCACATGTCCACATCAGTTGCAACCAAGATCCTATGTTCTGTTCCCCATTGCCCCTGGGGTTATTTGTTTGTTTGAGACAGGGTCTCTCTATATAATTCAGGCTGACCTTAAACTCATTTTATAGCCCAGGCTGACCTTGAACCCAAAGCAATCCTCCTGCCTCAGCCTCCCAAGTGCTGGAATTACAGGCATGCACCATCACACCTGGCTCCTCATGGTCCCTGTTTTAGCATCCTGTAACTCACTTTCAAATGCTGCAGCCATGCTCGGTGGGGGGACCAACCGAATGGTTGTATTAGTGAGGAGGTTTTATAACTAAAAGTGACTTAAAAATAAGGATATTCATTATCTTATATAACAAAAAGCAAAGACAGGTGATTCCAGAGTCCTGTGGGGCGATGAATATTGTTACCAAGTGTCCCTTTCCCTTCACTGTCCTTAGCCTATTGGACTTGTCCTTTTGCTTGTTGCCTCATGGTCACAAAGTAGCTGCCTCAGTCTGAGGCATCACATAAACCACAGACCTGCTCATCAGAATATCTCTGCTCTTAGTCTAATGCCTGGCATTACTAAGTACATTTCCCTTCCTTCCTTCCATTACAGTACTGAGGAGTAAACCCAGGGCCTTGCACATACTAGGTGAGCATTCTACCACTGAACTATACCTCCAACCCTATATGTTTTAAATATATGCATAAACAGAAATCAATATAAGTGATTATAAACATTTCAGTCTCAAAGTTTTCTGACACTCGCCCCTCCCATCTCCTACCCTACACATACACAATTCCTGGTACTGGGGACTGAATTCAGGGCCTTCACATTGAACTATATACTTTCAGCTGTTTTTTATTTGGAGATTCTCACTAAGTTGTTAAGTTGTACAGCCTGGGTTCCAGTTTGCAATACTCCTGCCTCAGCCTCCCAGAGTTCTGTGTGTGCCAGCACACCTGGCTGTTTTTGACACTCTTGCCATTTGTACCAGAAATGCTAAGGGCCACAACTGGCCAGGAATCTCAGGACTCATCCTGTTGTCCTCAGCAAGGGGGCACATGAAACCCCAAAGAAGACTAGACTGGAAGTGACAGCATACTTGTCAGCTAATCCAGATGGAATTTAACGGTTGTGTCATTTTCTCCTTACTGCAGACACATGCTTCTTGTGACAGACTGGCAAAGTGGGGGAGGCAACGACAGGGTTGTGTGGTAGTGCCGCCCCCTACCGTGAATGTCCTGTTGCCTAACCCAACACTAATTTCCTCTTTGTTTTCTGAGACCTACACTGATTACTTTATGTGTTCAAAGACAATACCCTTGTGCATGTCTGACCTACCTTATGCTCTTCTGTCTTCTAACAGACACTCAACATGCCCTGGGTCAGAGAGGCTGAAATTAGACCTGCAGGCACCGCCTGTGCAGTGAAAGCAGCAGGGAGAGACTGCAGACGCGGTGCGGGTTTGAAGCACTAAGGAGAGCACTCAACTCAAGACTCAAGAACCCGAGCCCTAATTCCACCAGCATTTGAGTTTGGAGAGGTCAGCGGGGAGCAGCAACCAAATGCCTTTAAAGTCTTGCTGAGGAGCTTAGACTTTACCCTGTGTGCTGGGCCATGACAAGGTCAGTTCAGAGCTTTTGGCAGTAGCTCAAGGGTGGATTCGAGGAGAAAAATTGGATTGGAAGTGAGAAGATGAGTTAGGATCCAGTCCAGGTGAAGGGTGATGGGAACATAGGCCAGGACTGAAGCCCTGGACATGGAAATGAGAACAAATAAGGAGCCTTTAGAAGCAAA
This sequence comes from Cuniculus paca, assembly GCA_004365215.1. NCBI lineage: Eukaryota > Metazoa > Chordata > Mammalia > Rodentia > Cuniculidae > Cuniculus > Cuniculus paca. Next base: position 9,598 of record RJWT010017859.1, on the reverse strand, counting down.
ACTAACAGAAAAGGCTTAGAGACAATTAGATATGAGAAAGGGAAAGACAGGAGAAAGGGGAAGTCAAAGATAAGCTGAGGGGCCAGAGCGCATCACCCAAATAAAAGCATCATTTCACAAACTTGTTACAACTGCATAAATGTGTGTAAGTATGGGTCGGCAGCCATGAGAAAAGGTCTCTTTCCAGGGCTACTCAAGCACGTGTGTGAAATGGGTTCTATCGGTGTTTCTCAAACCTCGGTCACCAGCTTACTGAAAAACTAATTCACAGTTTTTACCACATTCAATTAACACCCGCAGCACTAATTATTGGTATTTTTTAAGGAAGTTGTTTTTTTACTTAAATATTTACTGTTTATCCTAAAAAAGCAAAAAGGACAACTGTATCTGTAAAATCATGACTTTGATGTACCAGCTGTGTTTTCATGTGTATTGAAACCACTGAAATACAAGACCATTGAAATTAAAAATGAATCTGTGTACTATTTAAAATGGTTATTTCCCAAATGCTCAATTGTAGGCAGGGAAGACTTAGGGCAATTCTGACCTAAGTAGCTAAAGCTATAAGGATTACTTGTATTTTGCTTTCTTTCTGTGGCCCACGCTTGGCTTCCATTCAGTCTGTTTCGGTGTCCAGCCCTGATGGCAGGCTGCGTCCTTGCATCCATCGCCCACAGAGCCTTGCCCTGCAGGTAGGGACCTTTAGCGGAGCTGGAATGGAGGTCATCGTCCAAGTAAATGGGGACTGACTGGACATGTCTTCTTCGTTCAGCATCTCACGTCCCGGACTCTGAAGCTACAGCAGTGGCCCGAGCCAAGTAAGTGCCTGTCTCTTGGATTTTGCAGCTAAGAGACTGCCTGAGGCTTTCTTTTCCCCTCTGCCATTCTCCCTCAACCTTCCCAGGGCCGAGGGTGCAGGTCTGAACGTGGCAGGTCACTTCAGTCTCTTTGGTTCCCATCTGCTGTATCCAGATCATCTCTGTGACTGTTTTCAAGGTAAAGTGGAATAGATTGTACACTACTGTATTGGTTACTTTTTCGTCTTTGCTGAGACAAACACCTGACACCAAAGTGAAGCAAGGAAAGGTTTATTTAGCTTACAGTTCTTGGTGATTTCAGTCCATAATCAGCTGGCTCCAAAGCAGGGTGGCATGGCACTGGGGCAACACTTCAAGGCAGCAGCCAGAGCAAAAGAGCAAAGCGCAAGCTTCTTCTGTACCCTTATATTGTACATAGGCCACCACCCCCCTTCAGGGTGGGTGTAACACTCACAAAATGTCCTTGCCTTCCTTTGCACAGGATGAGGATATTTACAAAGTAAGAATCCTGGCTCCCTGCTGAGTCTCTCAGTTAAACTTCTAAACTTCTCAAGTTGACACAATGTATTAACCACAACATCCACCCCTTGTCAACTTGGCAACCAGACGTATTTCTTTAAATCAGCCTCCAGATACCAAAACATGCTAATTCTTACTATTTTGCAACTTGAACATTATAACACAGCTTAACGATCCTTAAGAACCAGCAGTAAGTCAATCAACATTACATTACATTATAAAAATAACATTTTGTCCTTGCACACCCAAACACTCATACACATCCCTTTATGCAAAAGGCATTTAGTCCATCTGCAAGAGTTGCCAAAGTCTTAACAGTTTCAGCATTGCTGAAAAGTCCAAGTCCCAAGTCTCTGAAATGTAAGGCAAACTCTTAGCTGTGCAAATGAAAACAAAGTTAAACACTTGCAACACGCAAGGGCACAAGACAGACATTTTCATTCCAAAAGTTATAAACAGGAGGGTACAAAGCATTGGGACAAAAGCAAGCCCAAAATCCAGCAGGGTAAACGTTAAATCTTACAGTTGTATGTCCAGCATCTGAAGCAATGTATGGCAAATTGTGAACTCCAAAGGTCTTGTGTGGCTCCACCCCATGGCACTTCTAGTGGTCGTGGCATCTCTCTCATGCTGGCTCTGCTCCCCCATTGCAGGTTTCCTTAGATGATCCAAGTTCCTGGCTTTTCCAAACTTCTGGGGTCTCCACTGGGGCTTCCACTGCACCTTTGGCTTCACACTTCCAGCCTCACACACTGCACTCTCAGGGGCACACTGCCTGGCCTCCCAGGCCCTCTGAAATCGGGGTGGAAGCCTTCTCAACCTCAGAACTTGTGCATTCTGCATGCACCTAAAACCAGCACCACGTGGATGATGGCGAGGTCTGCTGCCAGTTGGAGCAGTAGCCAGGCTTTCCTCTCTCTTGGCTGTAGGGGTCGAGTGCCTGGATCGCTGGGCACTCTGAGCCTGATTGGGAGGAACAGATTTTCTATGTCACTGCCATTCTGGAACCTCCTGGGGCCTCTGCCACCATCCTGGAACATGGTGCTCTGAGGCTTTCTCCTCAAGGCAAAGTCTTCCACCTTTGCAGTTTGGAAGCTGCAAAGGTTCGAGACTTGCTGCTTTTTGCAATGCCTTCAGGCCATTTTTTTTATTTCTCTGTTCCTTCTCAGCAATGGAGATTTCAGCTCTGTCTTTACAGTCCACAGCTTTACTGGAGCTTCCTTTTTGGCCAAACTCACATTTCAAATCACCCTGCTGGGTTCTGTGCTCTTGGTTGGTTCACAATGTAAATCTGGCTAAAAGCCCCCAACAATAGCCATGCCACGGCCTCAACATTTGACTGCCTTGATATTTCTTTTGCCAGATTAATCAGTCCGCCATCCTTAATCTCAGTCTCAGGCAAAGTCTTGGGACATGAGCAAAATGCAGACAAACTTTCTGCCAAGCCATAACATATATCAACTGGAGTCCAACACCCAATGCAGTCCTTCTTCCCAGCAGAAACCTCCTGAGCCTGATCTTTACAAACAGGCTCTCTATCAGCTTCCTGGTCACCTGAGCTCTGAGCAGAATCTCCCCTACAGAACAGCCTAAGCTGGTCCAGGGCTTCTCTTTCAGGCAACAGCTCCGAACCTTTCGAAACTCTTCCCACAAGCCATTCCCAAAGGCTCTTGAGCCACATGGTCAGGTACAGTCACAGCAACAACCCCACTCCTGGTACCAAATTCTGTATTGGTTACTTTTTTATCATTGCTGAGACAAACACCTGACACCAAAGTGAAGCAAGGAAAGGTTTATTTAGCTTACAGTTCTTGGTGATTTCAGTCCATAATCAGTTGGCTCCAAAGCAGGGTGGCATGGCACTGGGGCAACACTTCAAGGCAGCAGCCAGAGCAAAAGAGCAAAGTGCAAGCTTCTTCTGTACCCTTATATTGTACATAGGCCACCACCCCCCTTCAGGGTGGGTGTAACACTCACAAAATGTCCTTGCCTTCCTTTGCACAGGATGAGGATATTTACAAAGTAAGAATCCTGGCTCCCTGCTGAGTCTCTCAGTTAAACTTCTAAACTTCTCAAGTTGACACAATGTATTAACCATAAGAACTACTAACTGACTGGGGGATGTGAGGGAGGGACAGCACTGAACATTTCTGAGTTCCAGTACCCTCCTGTATGAAGTGAGTAGGGTTAGGTTGCTACTCTTAGAAGTTTCTGCAGCTCTTACAACTTACTACACTGAAGTGTTTGGAGACCTTAGTCTTTCCTCTACTTCCTTTTTGTATGTGTGTCCGTGTATGGGACTGGGATCAAACCCAAGGTTTCACACTTGCAAGGTAAACATTCTACCACAGAGCCACAGTCTCAGGCTTTTTACAAAAATTTTCTTTTGAGTCAGGATCTTGCTAAGTTGCCCAGGCTGGCCTCCAGCTTGTGATTCTCCTGCCTCAGCCTCCCAAGTAGCTGGCATTGTGGGTGTGTGCCACCATGGCTGGCTTTATTTCTTCTTTGAATTTCATATTCAGATCTCCTGCCATATTTATTTTTGAGGTTTGTTTTTTCTTGCATGTAAAAATTACTGTGATCATTACATTATAAACAACTAAGTTAGATAGAAATATTACAGGCTGTCAGACAGGGCTGGGCCCTTAAAGGAGTCAGTGCAGAAGATGAGACCACATCACAACTGTGGGCAGAAGCACGTTCATTGAAGGCCAGGCCTCAAGACCACGATGAAGTGACTACACCTACTTCCCCAGGGATAAACTATAATGAGTGATATTCAAAATAGGCGTCAACCACCTGGGTGGGAGACCAAGACCTCAACCCACTCCTTCCAGGAAAGGTCCTTGTTCTTTCCATGCACGTTTACTATGGCACCTGCTTCCCCATTGGATCAACATTACCTGAGCTTCTATTCTTGTCATCTTATTGGTTGATCATAGTTTCGTTCCACCTTACACCTGCCTCATGATCCCATACCCACCTCATGATTTTGCTCTATAAACTTCCTCTGAGAACCAGGCTCATGGCAACCCACTTTCTGGGGCCACTCCTGTATTTCTTAGGCAGAATCTGTCTTTCCCTCAGTATTTTCTACTCTTAATCTCTGTTCCTTAGAATTTGTTTTTCGCTTTTAGGTGACACAAACTGAGAGTATTGCACATCTAGCAGGTTGGGAGTTATAATATTTCCTTATATCATGTTTGGAGGTCCTATATCATCCCTATATCAATTATATATAAATGTTCTATGTGTACTGTATCATATCTCTTTTTAGTAAATATTACACTTTCCCCCCAGCATTATAGCAACCTTATCACTTGTATCATTTGCTGGAAAGGCATTTTAACTTAAAAAAATAAAAACCCTATTTAACAATTTTTTTTCTTGAGGCTTTTTGCTTAAAATGAGCTTCCTTACTCTGAGATTATAAAAAGTAGTTATTTTATCTTCTCACATTGTAATGGGCTTATTTTATTCTTTTGTTTTTGGAGACAGGGTCTCATTATGTACTTTAGTGAACTCTCTAGTCCAGGCTGGCCTCAAACTTATGGCCATCCTCCTGCCTCAGCCTCCTGAGTGCTTGAATTATAGGAATGCACCACCACATCTGGATTATTTTATTCTTAAGTCATGGACCATTTAAAATATATTTTATATAAGGAGTCAGATAGAGATTCACTTTTATTTTCTTTTTCAAATAGGTATCCCACTTAATTAATAATCTACTTTATCTCACACAGATTCAAAATATATTTAACGCAGTGTTTTTTTAAACAGCAGGGTCTATTTATTGGGGAAAAAAAGCTCCTGTCTAAGAGAGAAGAAGGGGTCCTGAGGTGGTTGCCCTAACAAAATTTTTAAAATTACTGTATTATATATTTGTAGTAGTAAAAACTATCGATAGTTAAACTGCAGCACCACTGAACTATTGTACTAATAGAATCATTGTTTTCATGTATTCATAATTTACTTTTTACTTTTTGATGGTACTGGGGATTGAACACGGCACCTCCAGCATGCCAGGCAAGCATTCTGCCACTGAGATACACTCCAGCCCTCTAGTTGTATTTCAAAATGTTGACTCCCAACCTCATCACAAGCATTTGAATGGTCATAAATAGTCGCTATATTCCTTGTGAACATATAAAAGCTCCAGCAAGATCAGACTTTCCTTTTCTGTGACTGTAATTAGTACCAGTGATCAATTAGTTGAAATAAAATATGAGTCACAATCTTAAAGAATTCAGCTTCTGTGATTTTTGACAAGGCAAGTGTGACTCACTCAGACCTAGGGATTTCTTTGTGAGATCAATGTCCTTGTGCAAAATGAGAAAGTCAGAGACATTTCCTCTCTAGGTTGTCCCTCCACCCGCTTGAGCACCCACCTTTTCTCTTCTCTGTTTCTATTTCTGGGTCTCCTCCTAATTCTTCATTGACACTGAGATGTTGATGACTGCTGCTTACTTCCAACACAGTCATTGTCATTAAAGAGTGAGGTTTGTGGAAATTAACTTGTTACTAACAAGAAAGTACTAAAGTTCAAGAAATAATTTTTGAACTTTTTAATGAAGCTCAGTTAATTTAGGGTTTCTCTTGAAATGAACGTACTTTGATTTGCAGCTTCTTTTGTGAGGGAGGAAAAAGTGTGCTGGTCATTGTCACCTCAAGGTTATGAGCCTTTATAGCCAAGGCCACCTCAGACTGCCTTGTGGCCGCTTTAAATTGCCTTGTAAGTGACTTGAGCTTGTATGGTTGCTCTCATTTTCTTTTAAATACCCAAGATGAATTTTTAATAAATTCATCAAATCTATATTGCAACTGAAGAAGAATGATACTGCAAACCTATTTTTAGCTGAAATCACAAAAATTATGATTATATAAAAATTGCTGACAGTAAATTTCAAATGTCCTCACCACAAAAAAAAGATATATTTGAGGTGATAGATATATTAATTAGTTTAATAATCCTACATTGTATTCATAAATCATAATGATATAGGGATAATATAGAAGCTCCAGATGACATACGGAAATATTATAACTCCCAATCTGCTAGATGTCTGATAGCCGAGTTTGTTTCCCCAAAATCAAAGAGTGAATTCTCAGCAACAATGGAGGTTAAAAGTAGGAAATACTTATTGAGGCAAAGAGACAGGGGAGCCTACTACTCAAAGGAAGTTTTATAGAACAAAATCATGAGGTGGGTATGAAATCATGAGATGGATGTAAGGTGGGACAAAATTATGATCAACCAATAAAATGACAAGTATAGAAGCTCAGGTAATGTTGATCCAATGGGGAAGCAGTTCCCATAGTAAGTGTGCATGGAAAGAACAAGGACCTTTCCTGGAAGGTGTGGGTCAAGGTCTTGGTCCCCCACCCAGGTGTTTGATGCCTATTTTGAATATCACTCATTATTGTTTATCCCTGGAGAAGTAGGTGTGGTCCCTTCTTCTTTGTCTTGAACCTTCTGAAAGCTCACCCCCTGAGCATCCCCCTCTCATTGCCTGATGTCCATTTGAAACATCATTGCTGAGAGCTACTCTGTGTCCCTGCACTCACATGTCACTTCTGATTGTTTTAAGAAGAGTCAAGACCTCCACTGAGAGTCAGTGATCAATGTAGTGGTATAGGCAATTGAGAATATAGCCTTTTCCTCCCTCCCCAGCCTGTCCACACAGGTCTTCCCCTTCCATCAAAGAAGAGGTAATTGAGATCTCCCTGGCTTGCAGGAGACTAAAGGCGTTTGCCTGAGGGTCCTTTCCAGGGGACTCACTGATTTGGGATTTCAGTTTCTACTCCCCAAGCAGTTTTCCCAGTAACAAAAGATTTTCAGTCCTCTTAAATTCATCCAAGGACATAAACTACATGGAGTAGTCAGGATATCAGTCATGTGAGGAACAAATAACAAAGCAGTAATTGCAAAGCAGGCATAGAGTTTCAGTGACTTCACAATGGCTAAATATAGGCGAACACTTGGTGTGTTGTGAGCGCCAGGGAGAACCATGATGCAATCATCTCCTTCCCTTAGTGGCAGGGGGAGGACTAGGGTCAGAAGGCAAGAATGGAATTACCTAATAAATAGTCACTTGTAATGGTACCCAGTTCCACTCCCATGCAGAGTTTGCACACACACACACACACACACACACACACACACACACACACGTACTGACAAAGCAAACATTGCACAGCTTTAAAACAGCCACAACATTCAGCTTCTGACTGTGGTTAAAAATAAACTTATTTTTAATTTGTTTCAATTTTTTCTTTAATCTTTATTGTATATGAAATTCATATTCACTTTAGACAATTTGGAAAACAAAATGACTATTAATTGTTTGGTTTTGGCTATGTGTGTGTGTTTTGAGACAGGGTCTCACTAGCCCAGGCTGGCCTCAAACATACAGCTGTTCTCCCACCACAGCCTCCTGAATGCCAGGATTACAAGCATGCTCCACTATACCTGGCATAATTACTAATTCTTACTGAGCTGTTAGCCCCTGGCTAAGCCCTCCCTCCCAGTGAGCTTTACATTATCAAACCACTCAGTCCTCATAATGATCACCTGAGCTAGGTGTAGTTATCACCATTTCATCAATGAAAAAGAATAATGGATGGATTACATAACTTGTTTAATGTCACCATGTCAGAAAAGTGAAGACTAGGAGATACACTCTGATGTCAAATTTCATTTTCTTTAACTCTAGACCAGTACTGTTCAATAAAAATATATTGTGAGCCACATATATAACTTAAGATTTTCTAGTAGTCGCATTAAAAGAAATGGAAAAAAAACCCAAATAAGATTAATTTTGTTGTTTCCATTACCTCACTATATTACTTCAACATTTAATCATTATTAAAAAAACGAATGAGATAATACACATTCTTCTTGTCATTCTAAGTCTTAAAAATCCAATGTGGGCCATTGGAGATGCTTGCTTCCCACAGGCAGCCAGAGCAAGCCGGGAGAAACAGCCAGACATGCCTCTGTGCATCTGCTGCTATCACGTGAGTCCTGGTGTAGTCACACAGGTCAGAAGAAGAAGCAGCCCCACCACTGCACCCCCATGGCCATTAGCAAAGCCTTGGTGTAGCCATATGGGTCTGGAGAAGCCACCCTAAGCCCCACTGCCTTCCCAGGAATCTGGATTCAGAGAAACTCAGGTGCCTGGCCCATTCCCCTACACTGCAGAGGGGCAGCCAAATGGGAAGCCTGGGACCCTACAACTGGCTTGTTGAGGAACCCAAGACAATGGGGCAAAAGGCAATCTCAGACCTCCAGCCCACACAGAAAAAGTCTGGGAGATATAGATATGGAAGAAAATAGAAGTTACACACCTGAAATCTCTGAAAGGGTAGCAACTGAAGTAAAGAGACAACTTCGTGAAGCCATAAAAGTAATCAGGTCAGAAATAATATCTTGGGTAAAAGAAGAAATCACAAACATAATGAAAAAATTGCTGAGCATATCTAAAGAAGACATAGATTAAAAAGAAGAGCATAGAAAAATGATGGAAACCTTGAACAAACAATATAGGAAGCAATTACAATGTCTGAAACAGATTCAAACAGATATCCAGTAAATTAAAAACTCCATTGAAACCTGGCAAAACCACTTAAAAGAGACTAATGATAGACTTTCAGACTTTGAAGACAGAATTGCAGCTAGCAATTGTGAAAGGAAAGATCTCTTAAAAATAACAAGAAATCAGGAAATAACAATTCAATGGCTGCAAGACGACACAAAGAAAAATAATTTAAGAATGATAGGTGTCAGTGAAAACCAGGGGTCAACACAAATGACAGAAAGAGACTATTTACAGCAGTAATAGTAGAAAACTTCCCAAACATGGGAAAAGGACCTGACATACAGATAAGTCAGGCATATAGAACTCCAACTAGCCATAACCAAAATAAATCTGTACCTGGACATACAATAATCAAGATCCCAGAAATTCAGCACAAGAACAGAATATTAAAGGCTGTTAGAGAAAAGAAACAGATCACCTATAAAGGAAAACCCATTGGAATCATGGTGAACTTCTAAACACAAACCATCAAGTCAAGAAGGGGCCAGGGATACAGCTCAGCAGCGTAAGTGCCTGCTTAGCAAACGCAAAATCATGAGTTCGATTCCTAGTACCCCCAAAAAAGAAGAACTTGGAGTGAAGTGTTTCAAGTCCTGAAAGAAAACAACTTCCAACCCAGGTTGATGTACCCTACAAAACTATCTTTCAAAATTGATGGAAAAA
>RJWT010017858.1:0-19139 GCA_004365215.1 Cuniculus paca | reverse complement strand
CAGAAAACACGAAATATTTAAAATTAAAGATCGTATTGGAATATACTATAAAGAAAATCACCCTTTGATAGATACTAAATAAAATTGGGTCATATTTATGTCTAAAGTTAATAGCATTTTTTTTTGTAAAATATAAGGGTATTTTTTGATTTTTTTATATTTTTAAATTTTTTATAATATTTTAACATACCTATGATTTTGAATTTTTAGAATCACTACCAATGATATATATGCATATTTAAAGAGTATCTTGTATCTGTATGACACATGGAAATAAATCTATAAGAAATAGCAACTACGCTGGGCGTGGTGGTTCACGCCTGTAATCCCAGCACTCGGGAGGCTGAGACAGGCGGGTCGTTGTGAGTTCGAGACCAGCCTGGGCTACAAAGTGAGCTCAAGGCCAGCCTGAACGGCATAGTGAGACCCTGTGTCAAAAACAGGGCTGGGGAATCTAGCTCAGCGGTCTAAGCGCCTGCCCGGTAAGCGCAAGGTCGTGAGTTCAATCCCTGGTGCCGCAAAAAAAAAAAAAAAGAAGAAGAAGAAATAGCAACTAAATGAGATTGGCAAGAAGAGGTGATGGAAGAATGTGCAAAAAGAAATAGCCTCTTTCTTCCTAGTCAAAAATGAGTAAAGTTTGTGGTTGGTTAACTCACAATAAAATTTGTTTTAATTGTGTAATCAGATTACTATTCAATTTTAAAAATATATTGTATATTATATGATAGAAATGTATGACTATATTATATAATCATGTAACAGATTAATAATTATTTTGAAGTATTATATATGAAGAGAAACTGGTATAAAAAGTATAATAAAATTCATGTTAAAGTCAGATACTAGAGTAAAAAAGTGAAATTTAATTATATGAAGAGCCAAGAGATCTTGTTTGAAACAAAGATATTCACAGACACATAAATATAAATTTATAAAACAATCATTTGAAGAACTAAAAGAAACTGTTAGGTAATGTTGCTTGAGTAGGATTTGGGAAAAGAAATAGTCACAAAAATAAAACCTTTGCTTGTACATTATCTATGCTCATGTATTGTTGCTGTTATTTTTCAAAGGCAAATACATGTTTTCTTGCTAGTGTATCAGTAATAGTTAAAATAATAATCATAATAAAAGCACACTAACTGGCAATTTAATTGTGTGCAGAAAACCTATTTCTTTATTAAGCTATGCTACTTTAAATATTCAAAGTTTCAAAAGTTTAATTGAAATAAATTGGGTTCATATTTTATTTTACTTTTATACATGTAGAAAAGGGAAATGTTTAAGAATTTAACAATCAAAATGAAAGTAATGTATACCTTTCACATAACAGTGATATTGTTAGCTACAATCTTCAATTATATTATATTTTTAAATTTTCACAAGATTTTAAGTAATCTTTAAATTCAGTGAGTTTATAGCATCCCATTATTAGAAATGTTTTCATGAATAATTACTAGACAATTATTTACTTTACAAGATCTGCATTTAATTTAATTCCATAAAAAACACTATATAAAGAGTAAAAAATCAGTATAAAAATTTTGCCAGTAGTATGGGTCATAAGTTATTATTGCAAAGAAAGGAAAACATCCACATAAAATTTGAAAGTAACAATATGGGTATAAAAATAAAAGAATAATAATGTTAACTAGTGGACATAAATTTATGATGATTTTCCTCTGCGTGTGAAGTGAACTATGAAGAGCAGAAACTGTACACTTCATGTAAGTTTTAAATTGTTTAAATCTCATAAAAACCATTTAGGGAAAATATGTAGCTAAGTAAAATATTTTCAGTCCTTGGGTTTGAGAAAAATAAATAGGACTCTCACTTTTAAGCAATACATTTTATTAATCTTCATTAGTATTGTTCTAATTTTTAGCTATAAGCAAAGAAATGCCATTAAATGATTGCTTTTTTTAAAACCAGGAGTTCACCACAGTGCTTAGAAACGTTTTGTCTTTGCTAGTATTATTTGAGAAAATAGAGTGAAGAATACTTTTGAATTATGTTCTTCAAAGCCCTATTGTAAGAGTTTAAAAAAATTATTTTCCAATGTGTTCTAAGTGTTAATAAATTTCCAAATTATGTTTCCATGAAAAATTTTAGATGATATTTAATTCTATAAAAAGCACTACATACAGTATAATTTCATACTTATCTTTATTTTTCACAGTTTTTCAATGTAAAATTTGCAATGTGTATTTGTTAAAAATAATAGCCACCAGCAAGATTATAATACACATTATGAATAATGATGACAGACAGGTTAGTCAAGCATAAAGACAAAAACCAATGGAATATAAAAAGAAAGAAGCTAAGAAATCACAGGCAGAAAAAAACCAAAAAAATCCTATTGCAAGTGCATTCATTTCCTCCTTCTCCTTTCCTTTCTTTTTTTAATGTTTTATACATATTAAGAGTTTTATAAATACTGGAGTTAGAGTCCTGAGAAGTTTGAAATTCTACAGCAAGACTGCTGAGAAGGTGATGCTCTTATTTTAAGTTTATTCTGGAGTGAAGTCAGCCCACTGAGTCCAGCACCCTTAGGATAAACACTCCAGGTTTGCCTGTGAGAGTGCAGTTCACATATTTTAATTCTGTGTAATTATTAAGAGTTTCTCCTTTCACTCTAAAAGTCAGTGTGGTTTATCTATAACCTGTGGTATGAGACCATCCTGTTTTACTAAGAAAGGATAATATGTGGTTGGTTATCCAAAGTTTTACTAAAAAAGGCTGACCATTCTTCTCAGAAAGAATAGTATATATAATATTGTGTTTTGAAATTTTTCTTTGTGAGGACAAAAGGTTTTATGAAAACACTACTAGTACCCTTAAATTTCTCTCTCTTTCTCTTTCACCATCTCTTTCTGCTCTTCCTCTTCTTCTCCTCCTCCCCTCTTCTCCCTCTACCTCTCCTACCTCACTCCCTTTCTCTCAACTGCTTTCTTGAGGAGTTGGCTTCTTAAGCAGTCCTCGAAGTGGCCAGATCTATCAAGGGTTACTCAATTATAACTTCAGGTTTCCAAGTTCACTGTAAAAGAAAACCTTTTTTCCTCATTAATGTTAACCTTTTTTAGCTCCAGTTGGGCCCCGCAGGCATACTCGAATGAATGATTTTGACTGTAGGTAAGAGCAGTTGACAGAAGTCCAAACAATGTGCCCACCACGGAAGAGGTGTTTAGGATGTGCCCCTACAAATGAGTGGACAGATAGTGAGGAAGAGGAGAAAAAGAAAGATCTGGTCACCATAATGAGGAAGAGATAGGTCAGGCCTTCAAAACACAAAAAAGAGTTCCCTTAATCACATGCATAATTTCCTTGCTGAAACTCAAACTTCAATGTTTAGTCAACTTTCAAGAAATATTTAGGAAGAACTTTATCCAGAGCACTGTCTTACTGAACTTCTTAAACTTCTTCCACCATCAATATGACTCAGTTACTCTTTGTTATATAATTTTTTATTTTTATCATCAAACTTCATAATATATGATACAACCTATTGCTCAATAATTCCCATAACACAGTTCCACTGAATTAAGGTCATTCCCTTAATGAGGTGTCACAAAATAGAAATAAAATTACCCCAATAGTAAAACTGCATCTGAACTTGAGATAGAAGTGGAGTCATTTTCCTGAGAAGAAAGAGTAAGTACAAGGGAAATATGTATCTACGTATCTATATAGCTAGAGACACAGATATCTACTGATTATCCTTTTTGTGTTTACATAATACATCAAAATTTCTGAAAATTGTACAAAAGCAGGGTAAAATATTTGGATAGTATTCTAGACTGAAAGGTAATCATTATTCATTGTACTTTTTAAAAAAAAAAGCAAAACAATTCCTTCACCCTTGTATCAAGAGTGAAAACAGAGAAATTTTCAATACATGGTGGAAATATTTATTTTAAAAGACTGAAATGCATTTAAAATTAAGTAATTTGGATTTTTATGTGAAAGCCAGTTCCAGCATTACTTCATGAATCATGTCTACCCTTTCTTGTCCAGAAGAAATAGTTTAAACTGTATTGCCTAAACATCATAAATCATGAATAACCAGTCTAATAAGGTTACCAAATGCTGAATTATATTTCTCTTTTGTATATGGTTTTAACATTAATATCTACTGCTGTAAAGAAAATATTTTCTATTGCTATCAAGAATGCCAGCTTCTAGAATTTTCCCATTGGTAAAGGAACAGACAACTTAATTGTTCACATGTATGCTGCCATCCAAAGACTGCTGTGGTAGTCATAATATTATGGTCTTTTTTTTTTCAAATAAAGCGAATGAGTTTCTAAATTAATAAAATAGTGTCTCATAATTTGCATTTTTTTCTTGTCACACAATTCATATTGCATGAATGTATATATTAAAAACTCAATAGAATTGTCTATTTCTGAGTATTCCTCTGTTGTTGTGTTATTTAGAAACTTTTTATTTTTGCAGTACTGGGGCTAGAATCGCAGGGAGCTCTTCCACTGAGTTATATCTGCAGCTCCTTTCACTTTTTTTTTTCTTTTGAGACAATGTTTCACTAAACTGCCCAGGTGGAATGTGAATTTGTAATCCTCCTGCCTCAGCCTCCTTCAGCGCTGGGCTTGCATGTGTCTGCCACCTCACCCAGCTAACATGAACTGTTTATAACAGTTGGAAACATGGGAAAACAGGGAAGACAAAAATATTTCCTAGGAAATTCACATTGACTAATGTCTTTGCTGTCAATTTCAGCTGGAAAGTAACAAAAGCAACAAAACATTCTGTTAACCTTACTCATTTTAGAAGAAGAAATTTGGTTGAATCGGACTTCTCCAGGTATCATACATTCATTAATTTATGATCTATCTCTTAATAATGCATATTTCTCTGTGTTACTATAAGCATATAGGATTTTGCTGTCCACAATTTATCCTTATGTGCACAAACACCTGAGAGCGGAAAACTGCCACTTTTCCATCCATTTTAGGGAAAACCATGAAAGATAAGGCACAAATTTGAGCAGCATGCCTGTTGGTTCATTTTTCCTCAAAGGAAATGAACACAGATATATAAATATGTTCATTGGCAATGCCCAATAGTTTGGCTGGATGGTTCAAGGTTGCACACAGGTTTTTAATTGAAAAAATTGCTGAGAAAGAGTTCTCAGGACTAGGTATGTGCTTGGATTTAGATATCTGAAGGCAATCAATATCAGGATGTTTTTCTTCCATGTGAAATTCACCAAAAAATGAACTTAGTACAGGAGTTTAGTAACCAAATGATTAGGGTGACACATACTGTGAATGCAAATCAGCCAATTGTCTATCTAATCTTGTCATGGTTCAATGATCCTGTGAAAAAATTGGTTATGGTAGCAGGAATGGAGGTTATTTATGTTCCCCTCCAATAGATTTCTCTTCACCAGGGCTACTTTGACTAAAGTGACTATTAACTTCCTAATCATCCAGTAGCAGAAAACAATAATAGGCAGTGAGTCTCCAACATGGTACAGTTCTTGGGGATGATCCTGTAACTATCTGCTGATAAGCTGATTCTATTTCCCTATCATAAAAGGGCAGGAACTGTCTTTATTTCTCCCTCAAATGAGTACTTACTCTATATGGATTTCTCTTGCCTACATGTTATACTTCTGCCAAAATTGCTATCTATGGATTTAAAGACTATCTTCTTCTCCACATTTATGGGAATTCATGTAACACTACTTCTCTTGAAGGAACTGATTTCATAGTAAATGCAGCAAAATAAAAGGCCCATGCTCATGGAATTCACTGGTCTTACTATATTTAGGATGAAGCATTCTAAAGTACCTGGCTCAATACAAGAATGAAATGGCCTTTTGAGACTGTTGCAGTATAAATCAAATAGCAGCACCACACAGGATAGTACTCTCCAAGATACAGCACATTCTCTAAATCAGCATTCGACAAATGCTGTTTTATTCCTCATAACCAGGATTTTTGGTCTAGGAATCATGAGGTATAAATATCATTGCCTCATTATTATCCACTAAATGATCCATTTGATAATTTTGGTTCACCAGTGAAATGTTTTGCTTCCTGTTTATTTTCAAACTTAATTTGTACTGATGTTTTAAATAGCATAGTGCCCAGTGAGTGAACGCTTTCACTGAGAAATAGAGCAACGATTTCATTGAATTGGAAACCAAAACTCCCACCAGCCTAATCTGAGTTTCTTGAGTCTTTGAGTTCACAGGTAGAATAAAGTTAGTGTATTAGCTGTAGTGACTGGTCCTAATTACCAATGGAAAAATCCAATGGCTACTCTACAAACATCATAAGGAAGAGTATGTCTGGAATACAAGAGATCATTTAGGGATATCTTAGTGGTACCGATGGTTATTCTATTGAAATATAACAACAAACCAGTTTAGACAGTACATCTAAAATTCCAAACCCTATAGAAATTAAGGCTTGAGACAACAATACCCAAGAACCACAACCAGCTGAATTGCTTACTGAAGACAGAGGAAATACAGAATGGCAGTAAATGAAGTTAGATCTCCCAATAACAATAACATCTAAGACTATGTAACAAATTGCACAAATAAGGAATATAAAAGCCATATATTTTTCTTACATTGGTATGTCCATATGTATATATAAAACAAATATATTTGTATTTTATCCTCATCCTATTATTATCTCATATGAAGTACACTGATAATAAGAGACTGACCTAATAACTTATGGGCTGATTAAATCAGATAAAAAGTCATAACAGTGCAACTAAAGATTTCCTAAAGAAGAAGGAATTTCACCTGCAAGGGGCAGCTCAAATCTATGTCGGCAAGGCTTAGCTTGGCTTTTCTGACAACCTGCTCTACAGATTGCACACATGCCTGGCCAGCCCTCACAGTCTCATAAACCAGTTCTTTGAAAAATTTCCTGCAATGATTATTCTCTTCTCATTCTGCTTTTCTATGAGTCCTAACTGATAATGGTATCTCTCCTAATGTTGAAAATATACTAAAATCATGTCATTTATATCGATATCACAACCTAAACTCAAGTTCTTTTGCAGTATCTTCTCTCTATAGTCTTATCATTGGACAGGGTTTTTTCATGGATGAAATAGATGATAGATAGATAGATAGATAGATAGATAGATAGATAGATATAGATAGATAGATAATGATGGCATCTTCACTCATACTTGCATATATATGGAGAGGGAGGGAGTCTCACTATGTAGTCAAGGCTGACCTTGAACTCAGCATGTAGGCATGGCTGACCTAGAACTCATGGACATCCTCTTGCTTCAGCCTTCTGAGTGCTGGGGTTATAGGCGTGTGCCACTGCACTTGGAGAACTTTATGTTTTTGTGTCTAGAAAAAGTATAGTGCTATTACTTATAGTGAATGTAAAGTAGAGAAGTATAGCAGCAGCATTCTTAAAAATGCAAATCAAAGAATAAGGGTACATCTGAACCACAATTCTTAACAGGTATGCATTCCACGAGACAGTATGAGCACATTTCCATAAAAAAACAATTTAACAAGAAATGCATAATGTGGACTTTATTGAATTGTAAATACATTTATTTTATAAAAGACATGATGAAGAGTGAAAAAATTAATGAGCAGAAGAAAATATTTGCAAAAGACATTTGATAAAAACCACTGTCAAATATATATATATATATATATATATATATATAAACATAAATGCAAAAATGAACTAGGTCATTTTAAAATGGACAAAAACCTGATGAAACATTGCTTTAGTTACTTTCTGCTTGCTGGGGCAAAATACTTAATACCCAGAAATTAAAGGAGGAAAGATTTATCTTAAGTCAAAAAGGTTTATTTTACCTCAGAAACCAGAAAGTTTGTAGAGAATTCAATCCGTATTCAGCCGGCTGTAAGCCACAGTGGCATGGAGAGGAGCATGGCAGAGGAGAAACAGTCTGTAGCATGGCAGACAGAAAGCAGTGGGCAGCAAAACTTCCTTTCTCCTTTATTCCATTCAAGCTACATGATCCATATCCAGAACTATGTTATTCAATCAGTGAACCAATGCATTTATCATATCCGTAATTCATATCACATGTGCATGATCCAGTCACTCCCAAAAGACCCACCTATGAGTACATAAGGCTTGGGAGGGATATCTAGATGCAAGCCATAAAAGAAACTTCATTAAAAAGAAATACAGATAGCAAATAAGCATATAAAAATGGGTTTAATATCATTAGAATATTGCAAATTGAAACAATGAGATAGTACTACACACATGTTGGAGTGGCTAAAATCCAAACCAGTGATAACACCAAACATTGGTGAAGATATAAATAAATAAGAGATTTTATTCATTTCTAGGAAAAGGTCAGACTAGTACAGACACTTTGGAAGACAGTTTGATAGTTTCTTACAGTTCAAAATACTTCTACCACACAATACATTAATCATGTGCCTAAATATTTATGTCCACACACAGTTAATATTTACATCCATACAAAAGCCATTACATAGATAATTATGGCACTTTTACTCATAACTGCCAAAATGTGTGTCCTTTGATAAATGCATGAGTAAAAAAAAATTCTATCCTGATATATCCTGAAGATTGAAAATTATTCAGCACTAAGAGGAAGTGAGCTATTGTGAAAAGATGTGGAGGAAATCGGAATGCATATTACTAAATTCAGTAAACCAATCTGTAAATAGTGTATAATATATCACATCTCTAAAAGCTAAAATTACATAGCAAAAGCATCAGTTAGTGCCAGGAGTTATGGGAAAGAGAAATATGAATGGACAGAATACAAAGGATATTTTAGACTAGGGAAACTATTGAGGACCTAAATTTTAGGTTGATCCCACAATGGCAAATTCATGCTTTATGCATTTATCAAACCCCGCATCAAGAGTGAACCCTGATATAAAGTGAACTTTGGGTGATAGAGAGAGGTCAGCACAGAATCATCAAATGTACCACTCTGACCTATACCTAGAATAAATGCAGTTAACATTTGTAAAATACA
Organism: Cuniculus paca; assembly: GCA_004365215.1. Taxonomy (NCBI): domain Eukaryota; kingdom Metazoa; phylum Chordata; class Mammalia; order Rodentia; family Cuniculidae; genus Cuniculus; species Cuniculus paca. The sequence goes on along the minus strand of RJWT010017858.1, from coordinate 10,130 downwards.
TACAACATGATGGATGCTATGAATATATTTCATTTTTTAATCCTAGATATAATCCCACAAAGTAGGTACTCTCTGTATCTTTTGCTCAATTATACCATAAGTCTAAAGCTTTTCTAACAAAAATAGAATTCATTTTTTAAATTAAAAAAAAGCTTTTTGAGACTTTGCCACAATCATAAAGTAAAATTTAATTGCATAAAAGCATGATGTTAACTATTATTACATGATTAAAGGAGGTGATAGGGGAAGTTACTTTTATAATTAAGGAACTTCCTGAATTAATTTGGAAAATACAAACTAACCTACTGAAATTTCATTCTGACATACAAGCATTTGTTAGCATAATATATTGAGTCATTCCATTTTGACAGATGTAGTTAAAAAAATAATCAAAATATCCACTAGACAAATCATTTATAACCTCAAAAGACAAACTTAATAAAAATGAACTTCATTAAGAATATATTATTATATTGTGAATTCATTATATATTAAATTACCACATTGAGATTGCTTATAACATGCCATGTGGTGTTAATAAATGACACAGCAAAATGTCAAAAAAGATCTGAAGAGGAAAAATTTGTGAAGTATCACCTTATTTATTAGAACTCTTATTTCAGTTTAAGCAAAATCTTAGTGAAGGGATTTGTATTTACTGACAGAATATGACATTTATAATAAAAGGAATTTTTGCTTGGATAGAGAAAGTGTATTGAATGCTTTGGTTTAACAATCACAGTATCAAAGAATTGATTACTTCTTTACAAAAAAGTAGCTAAGATTTCAGCAATGAACATTAATACCACATATATAAGACATTTCTTTATGGCTTGAAGAACTTGAATATGGAAGTAATCTATATCATGATACACTAAACAGGCACCTCTGATTCATATACATATTCTACTGAATTCATATTTCAGCCTCATATCAGTATATGACTAAGTCTTATAAATCCCCAGTATTCATCTTTAATTCTTCTTTCAATTCTTAAAATCCCATGTATGCTAATATCCACAAACATGTCTTAATTAGTTAGGAAGAAACACTGGTCCTCAGTTAACATTTCTCTGTATTTCTATCAATTATATGAACAACAGCAGCAGGAACTTTTATTAAATCAGTTCCTAAATAGGAAAGAAAAGGAGAAAAAATTTAAAATATCCCTGAAATAAAAATTTCCTGATAGAAATAAGCCACCCCCTTGGACAAAATACCTACAGTATAAAGTAAGTCTTTTGGAGGCCCTCAGGACTCCTTTCAAATCTTTGTGTGAGTATCTTAGATGTTCCTGATCTTCATCACAAGCTTCCAAAATTACACAAGCTTTAGCATATGTGCCCATTTCATCCTTTTCCCTCATAAAATCACATATGCAACCCTTTTCAAAAAATCATTTCTTTTTTGTTTCAACAAGTACCATGTGAAAAACAATGAACAAACTAGAAACATTTGGCTTATATTTTATAACTGCTTAATATGTTAACATCTTCCACAACGTGAGTACATAAGATAGTCTGTTCAACTCAAGTAAGGAAAATGTATTAGACTCTTGTCGCACTTTTCTTTTCTTTTTTCTATTTTAAAGAGAATAAAAACAAAACAAAAAAAACTGAGTAAAACAGAACAAAGCAGGTCAGAATAGAACAATGCAAGCAATACATGTCTTCAAAACATAATGATAGGAAATTAACAATGGTTACCCTAGTGTCTCTTGTTTTCTTTGAAATGGTTGTTCATACATTCACACACAATGAACTCAAACTAAACAAAATAATATAAAACCAGAAAAAACAAAAGAGTGAAAGCATTACAGGCCTTCAACTCAGACAATAAGAAATCAACAATGGCTACCTTAATGTCCTTTTTTTCTTCAAAAAAGCTGATGATATCTTCTCACATATTGCAATCAAGTAGTATAAAACAGACTTAAACCAATCAAATCAAAGAATAAAAGCATTATTGGACTTCAGAACCTGAAGATATGAAATCAGCTATGGCTACCATAATGTCTCATTTTCTTCAATGTAGCTGTTCATATTTTGATATTTAATAAAATCTTCTCTTGTAAACTCTTTAGGAGTAGTTCTAAGCACATATAAGCATATACTTCTACATCTATCCTTTCTGTGCTAGAGGCAATAGCAGAACAAAGCACAAGAAAAACAAAAAACAATAAAGACAGATAAATAACAGTAATAAAGAGTCCAAAACAATAACAATATAGGCTTTCTAAGCAACGTGATGGGAAGATACCAAAGGTTGTTATTTCATATAGTTGTCTTCCAGAGTTGCTCAGTTTACCAGGTATTAGCATACAGAATTGGTCCAGTCCTATGAATGTTAACTGCTTTTTTCTAAGAACTAATAAATTTAGTAGTACAATCATCTTATCTATCTTAAGTGTGTGTATCTATAGATAGATAGATAGATAGATAGATAGATAGATAGATACTAATCTATATCTTTTCTTTTCCCTTCCTTCTTTTCTCCTTTTCCCCGAATTGTTTTACCCTTTAGAAGTTTCTTCCCCTTTCCTAATAGTTTTTGGGGATTTTGTATCTTACTGAGTCTTCCAGTTTCTTACGCTAGGGAGACATCATGATGTTTATACATGTGAGTTTGATTTATTTCACTTATGAGTATGGTCTCAAGTCACATCCATTTACCTACAAAAGCCTCAATGTGATCCTTCTTTATAACTGAATAGTACTCCATTGTATAAAAGTACCACATCTTTTTCATCCATTCCTCAATTGATGGGCATTTGGGTTGTTTCCAAGATTTGGTTATTACAAATTGTGCTGCTATAAACATAGGTGCACATATATCACTGTGGTATGATGATTTCACTTCTTCTGGGGATATGCCCAGAAGTGGAATAGCTGGGTCAAATGGGATTTCCAATCCTAGCTTTTTGAGGAACCTCCAGACTGATTTCCACAGTGGCTGCACCAATCTACACTTCCACCAACAGTGGAGAAGCGTTTTTTTTTTTCCCCATAGCTACTCCAGGATTGGTCATTGGTTGTTTTCTTGATCCTGGTCATTCTTTCTGGAGTTAGATGGAATCTCAGTGTTGTTTTAATTTGCATTTCTTAAATGACCAATGATGCTGAACATTTTTTCATGTACTTATTTGCCATTCATATTTCTTCAACTGAGAAGTGTGTTTTCATCTCAGATGCCCATTTTTGGATTGGGTCTTTGAATTTTGAGGGCCGGATTTTTTTTTAGTTCTTTATATGTTCTAGATAGATTGTCACACTTTTCAATTGCTGTATTACTGACCACTTCCAACTTATCGATCATTTATTTAATTCATGATTGTACAATTTGTTTAGAAATTCTGTTCCAGAGTTTGGTGGAACACCTTGCCTCTCTGGTATTCTGCATGAGATGGGATGATGAGACTAGTTTCTTCTGAAGGATTCCTCACTCATACTTAGCATTTGATACTCTCTATCATGTGGAATGTGAGCAAGAATATCTACACATGGCCTCCCCATTGACTGGGATTAAAAGGAGAGAGAGAGACAGAGACAGAGAGAGAGAGAGAGAGAGAGAGAGAGAGAGAGAGAGAAACTGTATTGCTTTGAAATTTCATAAGTGCTCTGTTGATTGAAGCAGTCAAGAAAGTCCTGAGACACATAACCAAAGAAGACAAAACTATACCATTTGATGAGATGTGATATGGCGTTGGAAGAGTATGTGGTATAGGAAATACTAGTCTAATAATTTTAGTACATTACTTGAATAGACTTAACATCCATTTGTGATCATTTTTTCAAAGAATAAGTAGATGATTAATCTCATGTTTATGGTTTAAGAGTTTACCTGATCCGAGTATAAAACTTACACTAAAAAGCAGTACATCAGTTTTTATCAGTGAATTATCATGAAGGAAACAGAGAAGTTCCAAAATACAGAGACATTGAGAAGGGTGATATCTTACTTTTCCTTTCCTTTCAAACTACTATGATGAATATCAATAGTCAGGGAAACTGGTGAACAAGGTTTTCATAGAATGCCTGTTTTTCAGATATTATTTCACACCAAAGGTATATTGCCTTTAAAGATCATTCTACTGAGAAACTACAGAATAAAAATAATATTAATAATACAAACATACACAAAGAGTAAGAAAACAGAATTTGGCAATTTCTGTTCTCTCCGGAGAAGTCCTACTCTGATGAAAAGACAAGATAAGAACAATAAAAGACCAAGTCAGATGAGAAAAGGAGTTACTCAAAACTTTTTGTTTGTTTGTTTGATTTTTTTTATTTTAAAGAGAATAAAACAGAAAAAAAACAAAACAAAACAGTGCAAAACAAAGCAGATCAGAACAGAATAACACATGCAATACAGGACTTCAAAACAATACAACAGGAAACTAATGGCTACCATCGTGTCTTGTTTTCTTTGAAATAGTTGTTCATACCTTCACACACAACAAACTCAAACAAAATCAAATAGTATAACACCAATCAAAATAAAAGAATGAAAGCACCACAGGCCTTCAAACCACACAGTAAGGAATCACCCATGACTACCATAATGTCTTTCGCTCTCTTCAAGATAGCTGTCCATACCTTCCCATATACTGCAATCTAATAATAGAGAACTGACTAAAACTGATCAAATCAAAGAATAGAAACATTATTGTATTTCAAAACATAATGATGATAAATCAGCAATGGTCATTGATTGATTGATTTTGAGAATAGGTTGCATTATTGGTGGAGGCTGGCCTTGAACTTGCTATGTACCCCAGGCTGGTCTTGAACTTACAGCAATCTACTCATTTTAGCCTCCTGAGTCCTAGGACTACATGTATGTGCACCATTCTATATTATCAAGAAGGTCATGAGAAATATAAAAGAATTGCTGCAAGGTAATGTTCTACATTGAGAAATTAGCAAATTATAGGAACACATCAGGAGTTAGATGTTTGAGGGTTAAGCAAATAGACCTTGATGACAAAGATTTAAGGTTATACAATATTTATCTAGTAATTTATTTGATGTCTCTATATACAAAGATAAATATTTAAAAGCAAATTGCAAGACTTTCACTATATTACTATAATATGCATCTGTAGATAGATACAGGTATGTGTAGGGAGACTCTAGCTGGAAGAGTAATTTAAAGGACTGCTTGGATAAAAGGATTCCTTGTGGTGATGGCCCACACTTCCCAGAATGCATGGTTTCAGATTCAAGCAGATCCCCAAGGGCAACAATTGAACAGGATCCAAAACAGATTATCATTAGACATGGTTGCTTTAGCCACTGTTCTCTCCCTCCCTGGTGGCTTGTTTAGATTAGGGAAATAAGAGGCAAGTAGCAGACCAGCTTGTTCTCCCCCCGTCCTTCCTCTGATCCTTACATGAATTCCTGCACAGGTGTCCTCCTTTTGCCCTTTATCCTTGCTTCCTGGTTCTATCAATAAAAAGCCATAGAAGTTTCCGATTGGTGCTGTTTTTACTGAGACTGTTTCACACTGAGAGGGTATCCTTTAAGGCAGCCTTTACGGGTCTTCTTGGAGTTTAAACTGGACAATGACTTTGAGTAATTTCTCATCCTTTGTGCTGCACCATGGTCGTTAACTGCAACAGATATGTACATGAATTAAAAATAACTAAATATGCATAATATGCATATAAATATGTATTATTAACATGTATAAAATCCATGTGCATATACGTATACAGTGACTATGTCAATGTATTTAAATTGTATAAACATGTGAACAAGTATTTATGTAAGACCAGTATTTATTCACTTTTTTCTTTTTAAAGATTTTACCTACTTTAGTCCCACCTGGACATATAGATATGAAAATCACAAAATAACTATGCTGTCCTGTGAGAATTCATGAGGAGGCTCAGTGAAGCACCCAGCATGTGCATGAGCTGTCTTGCAGCTTTCAGCACAGCCCAGCTGCTCGCTGAGTGCAGCAAGATAAATGACCCCAGTAAGAATCACATAAACCAAGGGTTGGGGATCTAGCTCAGCGGTCTCAGTGCCTGCCCGGCAAGCGCAAAGTTGTGAGTTCAATCCCCAGTGCCACAAAAAAAAAAGAATCACATAAGCCAGAAGTACTTCTCAAGACAACATTGTCTTGTTTTGATTTTTGTTTTTTATTTATTTATTTTTTGGACAGGGTCTTGCCATGTAGTGCAAGTGGGCTGGCCTTGAACTAGCTTACATAGTCCAGGTTGGCCTTGAACCCATGGCAATCCTCCTGCCTCAGCCTCCTGAGTGCTAGGTTGACAGCCGTGCACCACTATACTCAGTATTGGTTTTGTATTCATGAATTTTGATCAAATGAAATGAAATGAAATAATAATTTTAAGATCCTTATTTAAGCTGTAACAGACATTGAAGCAATGACTGTCTGTAGGTCAATATTGTTTGAATATTTGAAAAGGGTTTTAAGTAATCCCTTAGAATCCATTAATTAAGTTTAATGAATTGTTATTGTCTTCCAGAAACTCAGAAACATCTCATGTTCAGATTCCAAATATTTTTTAAAATTTGCATAATTTTTAGTTTGCATAAGTAACTCACAAAGTGATATACAATTTCCTTTAAACTGATATTTGCATAATCTTTCTTAGAAGGGTAACAAACAATTAGAAGACCTAGTCAAAATACCAGTTAGTTGAGAATCTACAAAATATTTCTTAGCTAGAAAGTTTAAAATATATATAAAAACAAAATTATGCTCTGTTTCCTTGGAAATCACAGGCTTTGTAATATAATTACTACTCATTAGTCACCTAAAATAAATTATATGATCTCTGTGAGACTCTAATTTCTTTACCATTAAAATAGGTATAATAACTATAGCATTATTTTAGGATTAAATAAGTAAATATATGCATAGCAGCTAGCACATTTTATGGTTTTCCTAAGTGATAGCTGTAATTATTTATCATAGGTATTCATATATGTCAATTCACTAGAAGGTTAGTCTTTTTCATTTTCTGCATTGTGTATTCTGATAATCACTGCTAAAGCACTTTGATATCATGTAGCTTATTTACAAATTTTTGGGTATATTTCACTCTATAAAAAGTTATAATTTTTATAAACATCAATATTTATATTTAAGTATCTGCATGTTGAATATATTGTAATAGTAATGGGTAATAGAATTAAGGTATCTTCCATTTGACTAAGTATTTTAGTAAATTTAACAAATTTTAGACTATTGAATCTTATATTTTAGCAAAAATTGTCTTCAATAAGGTACAGAAATAATTAATCAATAAAGATGAATCTTTATATAGCATATTTACTACAAAAATTTTAAAGCAAAAATTTGAATATAATTTACAATGATAAAAGGAAAATGAAATTAAGACCATCAAAACATTTCAGAGTTAATTTGTTCAATTTATGTTACATTAAAACCTTACAAAATGTCAGATTTCAGGGTAAATTTGAACAGAAATTCTACGTAACTTAATATATTTTAATTACAAAAAATAAGATACAAAATTGCTCCATAAGGAAAGTTGTTATTGATGTTGTAATATGTATCTGATGATTAAGACAGAGTTCAGATGTAGACAGGATATATTTTTTCTTTTAATCTTGTATTCTAATTTCCATGTAATGTTATAAAATTAACATGATATATTTTTGGAAAATAATCCTTATCCTTATATTGAATGAGATTCAGGCATTATCAATACATATTTAAATATTTGAAGCATATAACTGTAAGACTATTACCAATAAACACAAAACACCACCCAAAAAATCAAGCAAGAAAAACTGTTGTGCTGGTACAGTGTGTGTGTGTGTGTGTGTGTATGTGTGTGTGTGTGTGTGTGTGCACATCTATATGTGTGCATAATTCATGTTTTTTATATTGTTTCTCATTGCATTTGGTAAAAGTGTACTATGAAAGGTGCAGAAGAAAAACCTAAATGTTATATTTGATGTTTTTTACAAAGATTTATTTAATGTTACAATGTTCACTTGATAAAAACTTGTATCTTACCTGGAAGAATACTTCTTAGTAACCCTGAGAAGTACATCAATAAAGGAACATTTAAGGAGATATTTGGAATTTCTCTTCTTAATTCCCCATCCCAAAGGAGGCCATAAACTCCCTCACCAGAATTAGTTCATCTGAGATGACAGTCCCTTCCCATTCCCTTTCAATCTAGTTGAACCCTTTTAAAGAGAGGTTCGCTGAGTTTAGAATGTTGCAAAATATTTAAAGTCTTTCTAAAAACATTATATCATAACAGTAGCAGAAATGAATAAGCACTATGAAAATGTTTAAGACAATCTGAAGGACATCAGTGCAAAGTTAAACTATGAAAAGCAAATATATCTAGGAAGAAAAAAGAAAACTGAATTCCTGCAGATGCTATGCAAAGCAGGTCAATAAATCTGCTCTGTGCTGGGAGGGCTGAGGACCTGATGGCACAGTGTGCTGTAGGATGAGGCTGTTGAGGCAGGGTTGGAAAAGAGCAGTGTCGAGAAGTCCTCATAAGGAGCAATAAATTCCTCAGTCCTCTCTGAGATGGCCCTGCCAAATAATCATGACTCTGCCCTGCAGCATACTAGAGGTTTAATTTACAGAGAATTGGAAGCCTAGAAACCTCAAACTGAGGAAAACAATCATCACAAAGGGAACAGAGAATGAACCTCTCTGCAATGGAATGTGCCTCTCGCAGTGCCCAAACCCATTAACAGTAGGAGTCAGGCATACCCTTTCCAGGCATCTACCTGAATACTCATCCATCTGAATATTCACCGTCAAGACTGTGGAACACGCTTCTCTGCTGAGATTGATTGACAGTCCTCAGAGGAAAAAGGAAACATGGATGCTTACACTGAGGGGACCACAAATAAAATAACTAGATTGCTAATCAATCACTCTAAAGCGAAGCCTTCCACTTACAAAATGTTTCTCTGAATTCTTAGTGCCTCTATCTTAGCTGTAAAGGACAACAAAATAAAAGAAAAGATAACAAAGAGCCCACAAAGGACTTGATAAGAACAACAAATAAAAAGGCAGGATCAGAAGCCTGAAAAAAAAATACAAAAGTAGAAAAATTTGTCAGACTTTTAGAAAATTAATTTTAATGCATTCAGAATCTAGATCCTGCCAAAAACAGTGCATAAAAATATGGGGAAAGTCCAATGAACACACTATCAGTTTTGAACATTTTTTTTTAATTTTAAAGAGGATAAAACCAAGGAAAATAAAACAGAATAAAACCAATCAGAACAAACCAGAGTAATTGATGTAGGACTTCAAAACATTAAAAAATCAGCAATAGTTACTGTAATGCCTTTTGTTGTCTTCAAAATAGCTGCAGATACCTTCGGACATAGTAAAAATCAAACAGAACAGAACAGAATAGAAACAGTAAAAACAAAACAATGGATATAATGAAGGGCTTCAAAACACGACTATAGTAAATTCGAAATGGCTACCATATATATCTTACTATCTTTGAAAAAGCTGCTCATGTCACTGGATATAACATAATCAAACAAAGCAAAAGAGAGTAAAACCCAACCCAACAAAACAAGGAACAATGTAAGACTGCAAAATAAGATTATAGGGAATCAACAATGGCTACCACCCTCAAAAGGAGACCCCCTCCAGATGCCACACTGCTTACCGGTATCCTCTGAACAGATGATCAGACCACTGGCCCTAGACCTGCAAGGTCAGTGGAACACCAAAGCACCACAGGCTTTCAATTGCATTTCACCTTGATAGCTATCATCAGAGCCTGTGTTTCTCTGGATCTGCCGGTAGCTTGTGGGAGAGGGGACTGGCACCTCTTGTTTGCCAGCCCGCAAGCCAGAAGGAGGTGGGATTGGCTGTCCCCCTGTCAGCGGTGGCCCACAGTGAAAGACAGGGCTCTAAGCCGGGCATGGTGGCTCACGCTTGTAATCCCAGCACTCTGGAGGCTGAGACAGGCGGATCATTGTGAGTTCGAGACCAGCCTGGGTTACAAAGTGAGCTTAAGGCCAGCCTGAATGGCATAGTGAGACCCTGTCTCAAAAACAGGGCTGGGGATCTAGCTCAGCGGTCTAAGCGCCTGCCGGGCAAGCGCAAGGTCATGAGTTCAATCCCCGGTGCCG
>RJWT010017857.1:0-19145 GCA_004365215.1 Cuniculus paca | reverse complement strand
AGGAGGACAGCAAGTTCTAGACAGCTCAGCAACTTAACAAGACCCTGCCTTTAAATAACAATAAATAAATAAATGAATAACAAAATAGATAGATGGCTGAGGGTGTAACTTGATGACAAGCCCTCGGTGGCATCTGGAATTGGCTTCTGGCATTTGGAGGCAGATCCAGTGGACCAGGCATCTGCACCATTGCTTTCCATAGGACTGAAAGGAGATAAATGTGTGGATTTTGAGACCTGGGCACATTGTCACTCAGGCATTTGGCTAAACCTAGATGTCAGCAAAGCAGGGTGGAGCATGAGTGCTGAGGTGCAAACAACTAAGTTTTATTTTTCTTTTCTCATGATGGAAAAAATAGCAAAATTTTGATTTCTGATGGGAATGAGGAATCAAAACCTGGAAGTAATGCCCCCGAGGGGTGCAGAGTTACTGAAGACACACTTTGGGGTAGGCCCGAAGGTTTGGATGCAATGAGGGGTTGGTTGCCGCAGGACAGGGCAGGGCAGGGATTTGCTGGAAGTCCTGTCTTAAATAAGAAATGAAGAGGGGAAGGGAGCTTCCCATGGAGGAGAAAAACTCAGTGGACTGGGACTAAGCACGGAAAAGGAAAGTGTAACATCGGAAATATCAGAACCTCGTTGTCAGTGTGGCTTTTTGTGTTACTGAGTTGTCTAGAGACTTCTGAATTGAACTTTAAGAAATCTTCCTTTAAATCTCATCTAGCACATTTCATTGAATTAACTTTTTTCTATGACAAGAATTTGTAGAATTTCAAAAACTTCAGGCTGTGCCAAAAAACAATAATTTAGCTTCCATCATTTAATTTCCTTGAGTTCATTGCATGAATATTTGTTCCTCATAAGTTTCAAAGTAATTCAGATATTCAGCCTTCGGAGCACAATGAATCCCAAATTTCCTCTTCTCTATCTTGTCCTCTGTGATTTTGTTCCATGATGAAAACAGTCTGTAACAATCTCTGTGCCATTCTGAATCTGCCTTGCGCTCACTAGATAGAGTGAATGAGAGGAAAGGGCTTATTCCGTCTTTTGGGAGAATTTTTGAAGTAACGATAATCACTGGTGCCTCCAGTACAAATTATTGGCAGAAAATTGGAAGTCAGGTTTGAAAAGGAGAGATTCCTGAAGACTATGTTTTTTAAACAGAACCAGGCAGACTGTGTCTCGTCTCTGTAAAGCACCAAAACGAAGCACTTCAGTGAGGTGCAGAATTTCCACAAGATGTGTATAGTGCAGACCGGAACTTGTTGGAAGGTATGCATTTGGAGAGCATTAGAAGTCTTTTCATTACTGAAGAGGTGGTGAAGGAGTCCCTTTAAATTCTACATTAATTACTTTCCATAAAACAATTTTATGCCAAAGCACAAACAAAAAGACAACATTGTCAAATGAGATGTCTGCAAAACATGCTCTTTAATGTGAATAAATACAGTCCATGTAAAAGTAAGTATTTCCACAACTTGTTCTACCTGGGTGGAACATGCAGAAGATGAGGCAAAATTTAAAATTGCCAATCATAAAGCTCTCCGAGGAAGTCCACATTAGCAGTTCCACAAGACTTTTCCATCAGCACTGCATTTAATCTCGGTTAAAACAGCTCCTTTTGCTTGACAATGCAAGAAGGGTGAAGATGATGTCACGCTTTCCCCACTACCCCAGCTCCACTTCTCTCCGGACCCCTCCCATGAGCACAAGACACACATTTCTTGAAATAGTTCCATGCAGCGAAGCTCAAGAACATTTCAAAGTTTTATATTTTCAAAGGGTGTGCTGTTGAATATCCTTATGGCAAACATGTATATATACATTCAGATAAGAAACAGTTCAAATCGTATTTATTTGATTTATTGAGATACTAGGACCTGAACTCAGGGCCTTCACACTGGGTCCGGCCCAGAGCCCTATTTCAAATTTTTATTTTGAGACAGGGTCCTGCTGAGTTGCCAAGGCTGGCTTGGATCTGTGACCCTCCTGACTCAGCCTTTCAGAGTGCTGGATTTATAGACATGCATCACACCTGGCTCAAATATTTTTTAAAAATGATAAAGGTATATATAATTTCATAACTGTTGGCAGGTTTTTGTTCTTTGTTGTTTTCTCCTATGTGCCTATATAAACTTCTGCAGAGATTTTATGAGCTGGACTCTTCCTGGGTGTTCTGATTGCTAGAAATTGGGAAAGGAAATCAGCACTGCCCATTTCAAGGCAAATGTTTGTCATTTCTAATGTTTGAGGGCAATGTTACCTGGCTTATCCAGTGGAAATTTGAAACTCTTACGGGAACTTTGACTTTGGGGTAGAGGAAATCAGAGTGACGTCAAATACTCTCTCAGCCTAGCCCCCAAGTCACGGACAGACTGCTGTCCTAGCAGTGTGGGCCCAGATGATTTAGTGACATTGACAAGGACATCTCTGTTCACAGAACTGTCCGCATTGTGTTCATGTCTCTCTGAATTCTATCACCATGAAAAAGTAGGCATTTTCTAAAATGTGATTCCTTTCCTTTCCCTGTATCAACCTTCACACCCGTAGTTTTCCTCTAGGTTCTCTTCTACTCTATCATGCTCACCGAATTTCATCGGCTTTGTGTGGCTGTTTTGCCCTGTTTGCTCTTCTTTGCGCAGAGTTTTACCAAGTGCGGGAATTTCATATTTCGTGTCGTTAAATGAACTGAGTAAACATTCCCCTTGGTTTCTGAGAGAATTAAACCTTTCTGCTTTTAAATTTGAGATTATGTTCATAGGCTCCGTTTGTAGCCAGTGTGTGCTGGCTGCATCCCATACTTAGTCTCTGAGTTTGCATATCCAGGGAGGCTGCTAATCTCACTGTCTGATAACGCTTGTTCCCCTCCAATTCCCCAGCAGCTTACGCCGATCTGTGTTATCTGTCCCTGCATTAGCTGAGCCCTGTGTTTTGCAATTCCCTCTCCTTCCAGGCAACTGCTGTTTTGGGTCATTATCAGCTCCCTAAATGTGCCTGGATTTTTCTCATTTTTTAGAGCTATGCACAAAAGTTTTAACCTCACAGAAACTTGTTATTACTTCTCCCAATTAAACCACATACACACACAACACACTGACACTTATTACCAGTGTATTGTTTCAGTACTTTTTCCCATAAAATGTGACTTATTTTTCTTGAGTTTTGTTTTTTAGTATGTGTTTGGAATTCGTGAAGTTTCCGTTCATCGTAGGGAGTTGGCGAATGTATGTAACACGTCAAGATTATTTTTATTCTCCTTTGTTTCCCCACCCACCTCTTTTCCTCTGTCTCTGGATCCCCTCTCCCCGTTTTCACCATTATCATCATGATTATTATTTTAGAACATCTTTATGTGTTTTATACCGAAGTCTCCTCCCAGGATCTGATGTCGTCACCCTCTGTTAAGTTCTCACAGCAGTCTGTTTCTTTTTTGCCACTTGCATTTTACAAATCTCTCTTTTATGTGTCTCCCACTAGATTTCAGATTCCTTAAAATATCCCGAGTGAGTCATCACTGTCTCTGCACGGATGTCCCCAGCAACAGCGTGTGCGTGCCCAGGAAGATCTGGGAATTCCTTAGTGGGCACGAGTCCTGTGGGCAGCTAAGGATTTATTCTTCGGTGGGCCGGGTAAGATACTGTGCCGCGTGCCCACCATAATATTTACTCTCCAAGTCAAGCAGAGAGTGTTTGTATCAGGCTGCAGGAGGAAGCCCTGCTTGGCCCAGGGTCTCAGCCTGGGGAGACCGCAGGCACACGGGATATGAAAATCAAGGGATGGTCGAGGCCCGAACTGTTCTGTTCTGGATTGACAGTCCATCCGAGACACGGGCATGCTGCATCCTGGTGGATGCACCCGGGGTCCTGCAGAAGTTCTCAAAGCCTGAGGTCTTTCCATCATGCTACCCAGATGAAATTGGCTTTCTCTGCCTCTTTACACCTACCTTGCAGAGAATGACTGGCCAAGTGCCTTGAACGAGAAGCCATGGGGCTAGTCTCCTGCTCTTGTCGTGCAGACGAGCCTTTCCCACCTGCACCTTGCTACCTGTGGCCACACCTCCTCCTGCTCAATGAGCCTGGCCAGCCTGCGGCAACTGGGTACCTCCGAGGTGATGCTGGGGCAGCTAGTGCGCAGGAGGGCTCTTTGTCACGTCCTCGGCCCGGAGTCCTTGGTAGGCAAAGACTTGCCTGTGAGTTAGGCTTTGTCCAGGTTCTGCAGTAAGTTGAGTTTGTTTTCTGCTCCTGTTATTTTGTAGCTATGTGGCCCTCCCCATCCTTGACCTTTCTGTACTAACAGTTCCTGCATCAAACGATGCAGGCACAAGGCAAGTCCACACCTCGAGGAAGGATAATGTTTCAGGGAGCACCTGTCTACAGACCCCTTTCTCGTCCAACCGTGTGTGGCCACAGTGCCCCCAGAGAAGCAGACAAGCCTGTGGACACCTGAGAATCGGATGGATCACTTATTCCTAGACACACAGGTCCCTATGTCTTTGTTGATTGACATACATGTTTCAGTGAGGTCATAAGAAAATCGTAATGAATTTTCACCTTTTGCTTACTGTGTTGTTCTACAGGCCAGATCCCTGGTGATGGAATGAAAGCTGCTCCTGGTCTCAGGCACCGATTCCGGGATGCAGTGTTTCGGGATCTTTACCACAAGGTCTTTCGAGTTTGAATCCGATTATTTCCTACCTGCCCTGTGCACCTCCCTGGGCAAAGCTTCCTGCTGCTTTGGGAGGGCTCCACTCTGTCCTGGATGACACGGGACTCAGTTTCCAAGACTCCTTCCCGTGGTGAGCTTCTGCCAGGCCTCTCAGGCGTGTGATCGTGGGACCACAGGGAGGAAAGCAGTCCTCATTGTTAACTGCCCCTCACACAACTGTTCTATATTTTTTAATGTCACAAAACATAATTGTGATACATAACACTGAGGAAGTGAAACCCAGGCTTTCCTCTAAACATGGATCTGTCCCCAGGCATACCAGGAATAAATGGCTGAGGAATTTACTTCCCAGCTTCTTCCTACCCTCCCCAGGAATCTCTTGGAAAGGATTTACAAAGCAAGGTCAGAAGAGACCCCTGAAGTCACAGAGCCCTCTTGCCTACAATGTCACTGCTGTTGTAGGCTAACATAATAGAAAAACTACTGAACCCTGTCTGTACCTCCCCACTCCCTCGCTTGTGAGGCTACTCCCCAGCCTTGAGAATGTAACTTAGTTCCCTATTCTCAGGCCTGTTTGGTGCACAGTGTCCCAGCAGGTATGCCAACCAGGATGTTATAGATGTATGTGTAATTGTAATCATTGTCAACGGGGATGGATTGAGATGTTATAGATGTATGCGTAATTACAACCATTGTCAACGGGGATGGCAACCAGGACATCATAGATGCATGCTTAGTTGTAACCATTGTCACCAGGGGTATGGTTGTAGTACATAAATACCTATCTCTCCCTTCACTCGGCACTGCACAGTGGTTCCCTGCATGGGTCCTGCTGTCCAGTCACCAGCTGGCTAATAAAGGCTCTTAAATTCTAATTGGCAACGTCTCTGGCTCCTTGGTTTTATCATGAACCTGGTTCAACTGCCAAGCACCTACAGCCGTACCTCTTTCTCATTTGGGGTTCTGTGTTTAGTCTGCAAACTTACACTTGTGAGCTCCTCTCTGCCTTAGCCACGGCTAATGCCCACTGCCCGGATTTGAATGTTTTCTGCTCCATAACCTGATTCTCCTGCCCCCCAATTCTGTTACCAACACTTCCATATGCGCAGAGAGATAAACTGAACAGTAGAACCCCACTTATCACACCCAGATCTTGTCTTCTGCTTGTTAATATTATTTCAGAACATGTAATCTTCGCCTCTCAGTGACCAATACAAAAATAATAAGCCACTGACATATTTATGCCTTTCGTTTTCTCAGTATTTACTGTTTTGGCCTCATAGACATCTTTCCAGGTGGGAAGGGACTGCTGTCCTTGGTGACCCTTTCTCAGGGGTGAAGGGTGCAAATGCACAGCTCCAGCCCAGTCCCTCGTCTCTAGTCCTGCACACAGGAGGTGATGTCCTTGCATTCACCTCCCAGCACCAAGGCTGGGCTAGGAAACGGAGCCTGGCCTGGCAACTCCAAGCTGCCACAGCCTTGTGAAATGGCCCAGCTCCAGTGGCTCACCTGTCCCTTTGACTTCTCTTAAAACTTCAATCATCTGTGAGATTGATGGCTCCCTTGGTTGCCTCTCCTTCTACTCCTGCCCAACTGGGGCTTCTCCGAGGGACCCGTTCTTGGGGGTCAGTGCTGCACCTGAGCCCAGCTGTTCAACCCTGTTTGGTTTCCTAAGCCTATGTGTATCCTTTTGTGGCATCACCTGGCTGATCATCAGTTAAAAAGAGGAGATGTCAAACTGTGGATATCATGGACAAATTCCCTTTGATGTTTCAGGGATTTAATTTCTTCTCTCTAAATTGGCGAGGCATTTTCCCCCAGAATTATTTCCTCTTCAGTTCTGGGCAGATTGGCTCACCCTGAGTGTCCTCTCTCTAAGGGCTTGTCCAGTACTGGGCAGAACTGTGGAGCCAGACAGGATGCTCAGCATCCCAGGCGGGGCCTGGGCTCAGGCTGCTGTGACATTCACTGTGTGGAAAGCCAGTTGTGGCTGACCTTGGAGAGCCCATCCTGTGAAAGCCCTCTCACAAGATCTGGGGAAAAATTATACTCTGTTGGAAAAAGAACTGTTAGAGAAAACCAAATCTACAATTTACTTTCATTTTAAAAGCTTAACTAAGGGTGAAAAAAATAAACATTTGCCCTGCTATACCCCAATCTTTATAAGGAAACTTCAGCACAGTATTTATTGCTTATCAAGGAGTCAATATTTTTCTTGCTGGACTTCTCTTTTCTTTTCATTGGTCTGTTTGTAAATATAAGTGTGAAAGTGATATAGGGGAATGACACTCCCAACCTACTAGATATTCTGTGCCAGTTTGTGTTCTCTAAAAATTGAAGAATGAGTCTTAGGAACAATGGAGGTTATGAGCAGGATTTATTTATTGAGAGAATGAAAGCTTCTGTCTGAGAGAGAGACAGAAGGGGTCCCGAGTGGGTTGCCAAGGGCCCCTCTTTGTCTAAGGATTTTATAGAGCAAAATCATGAGGTAAGGAGGGTCCAAAGTGGGGGAAAAATGGAAACTCGCAAGGCAAATGAGCATGAGGTGGGACAGAACTATGGTCAATCAATAAGTTTAATTGTTCAGGTAAAATTGACCAAATCAGGGACAAATGGGGAAGCACGTAGCAAGGGAGCATTCTTTGACTCTTCCTGTAGGGGGTTGAGATGGCAGCTCCTGGCTTCCTCAAAGTGGTCCATACCTACCTAGAACATCCATACTTGGGTGTGGTTGCATTGTTTTGCCTTCTCTCTTGAGATCTGGCCCACATCAGGAGGTGTCTATCTCCTCCAAGGTCACAAGACATCTGATGTTCTGTGTCATCTCGAGGGCCTGGCCCCATCTGTTTGCCTGTAATATTTCTATTTAACTCAGCTGCCTATAACAAAAGGAGATGGGACCTCCCTGAAAATCATATTTCTCTTTCCAAAACTGTTTTTAGCTTAAAGAAAATTCACACATAAAAAGATGAAGCTGAGAGAATGTTTTAATGAGGTGCATGGCACAGCTAAAGTTCTTTTTTTTTCATTTTGAAGACAATAAAACAAATACAAAATAAAACAGAATGTTCAATCAAAACAAACAATGTGATATGAGACTTCAAAACAAAACAAAAATAAACCAACAGTGATTACCATGTTGCCCCTTGTTATTTTCAAAATAACTTCCCATACCATGAAGAATAATAAAATCAAACACAACAGAACAGAATAAAACCAATCAATACAAAACAATGAAAGCAATACAGGACTTCAAAACAAGGCAGTTGAAATACTACAGTGGCTACCATAATGTATCTTGTTATCTTCAAAGTAGCTGTGTATATCATCAGACATAATAAAAACAAACAAAACAAAATAGAAAAGTCAGTCAAAACAAAATAAGGAACATGATACAAGACCTCACAACAAGATTAAAGGAAATCAATAATGGCTACCATAATGCCTCTTGTCACCTTCAAAATAACTGCTCGTGCCCTCAGGTATAATACAATCAAATAAAACAGAATAGAATAAAACCAATCAAAAGAAAACAATGAAAGCAATACAGGACTTCAAACAAGACTGCAGGAATACAACAGAGGCTACCATGATGCATCTTATCTTCAAAGTAGCTGCTTAGACCTTCACACATAACAAAATCAAACAAAGCAAAATAGAATAAAATTAGTCAATAGAAAACAAGTTAAGCAATAAAGACTTTGGAACAAGATAATAGGAAAACAATAATGACTGCTATAATCCATTTCATTATTTTTGCAATAGCTGTCCATGCCATCAAATATAATAAAATCAAACATAACTAAACAATAAAACCTGGCTCAACAGAACCATGAGAACAATACAAGGCTTCAAAACAGAATTATAGATTAACAATGGCCATTGCCTTCTCCCTGGAGACATCTCCTCCCCTTTCACCTTCACAACCTCTATTTTGTATTTTGGATCCCACTAATTTCCCCACTTTCTTATACTAGGGAGACAATACAGTGTTCACCCATGTGACTCTGAACCTTTTCACCCATAAACATGCTCTCAAGTTGTATCCATTTACCTACAAGTGTCTCAAAATTATCTTTCTTTATAGCCGAGTAGCTTTCCATTGTATAGAAATACCGTATCTTTTCTTTCCATTCTGCAGTGGATGGGCAAGCTACCCCTACTGTTTTTTTCTGGTTCCCTGTCAAACAAAGCATTATTCTCTCTCCCTGACTCAATCTATGAATTCCTTTTTGAGTTAAATGTGTTTGTTGGATAAAGCATATTGATGGATCCTGTCTTCTGATTCACTCTACCTGTGCCTCTTTCCACTGGTGAATTGAAGCTGTCTACATTAATGGTCATGGCCAACATGCACTGGTTCATCTCTGCCATGCTTTTTTCCTGCCACTGGCTGTGTACTTTTCCCCTCCATTCTATTGTCTGTCCCACTTGGTGATTCCCGCCTGCCGATCCTCCTGGAACCATGGTCTTTCTCATCTCTCTCCAAAATGTCCTTTAGTAATCTTTGTAGGGTTGGTTTGGTGGTCATGAACTCCTTCAGTTGTTCTTTGTCATGGAAATATCTTGTTTCTCCATTAATTTTGAAAGACAGTTCTGCAGGGTACATCAATCTGGGTTGGAAGTTGTTTTCTTTGAGGACTTGAAATATTTGACTCCAAGTGCTTCTTGAGTTGATGGTTTGTGTTGAGAAGTCTGCTGTGATTCTCATAGGTTTTCCTTTATAGGTGATCTGTTTCTTCTTGATTATTATATGTCTGGGTGTAGATTTACTTTGGTTATGGCTAGCTGAAGTTCTATATGCCTCACTTATCTGAATAGCATGTCTTTCTCCCATGTTTGGGAAGTTTTCTGCTAGTACTTCTGTAAATAGAGTTTTTATGTCTTTTGTGTTGACCCCTGCTTCTTCAGTGATACCTATCACTCATAAATTATTTCACTTTGCATGATTTTGCAGTCTTTGAATTGTTATTTCCTGGTTCCTCATTATTTTTAAGAGGTCTTTCCTTTTCCAATCACAAGCTTCACACCTGTCTTCAAGGTCTGAAAGTCTATTTTCAGTTTCTTTGAAGAGATTTTGCCAGATTTCAGTGGAGATTTTAATTTCCTAGATATCTCTTTGAATCTGTTTCATGCATTCAAAATCTCTCTTATATTGTTCATTCATGGTTTCCCTCATTTTCCTTTGCTCCTCTATTTTTTATGTATGTCTTCTTTAGAGAAGCATAGCAATTCTTTTATTATGTTTTTCATTTCTTCTTTTACCTGAGATAGTATTTCTGTTCTAATTTCTTTTATAGCCTCATGGAGTTGTCTCTTTTCTTTAGTTGCCATCACTGCAGAAACTTCAGGTATGCGACTCCCAATCTCTTCCATGTTTTCAACTCCTGGACTTGCTCTGCTTGGGTTGGAATCCAGGGACTGCCTTTTGTTTCTTTTTCTTGACGTTTTCCTGGGTTCTTCCAAACAAGCAGGTAGTGGGGTTTTGGGAACCTCCCATGTTGGCTACAATTTCTCTGGAGTGTGACTGTTTGGTTTTCCTGGCCAGTGCTGGCTAGAGGTATCCAATGGTGGCTATTGGGTGCTCTGGAAAAGGAAATCAATAATGGCTACCATAACAGGGCCCACTTCTGTTCATGGAAGCATCCAGAGGGCTGCTGGAATGCATGCAGAATACACAGCCAGTGGCAGGAAAATAGCATGGCAGAGATGAGCCAGTGCCTCCTTCTGCCTTCTCTCTGAGCTCGTTACCAGCAAGCAGCGTCTCCCTTTGTCTGTTGGAATGCTCTCTGAGCAGGGCCTGCCTCTGCCTCAGCTAAAGTTCTTAAAACCTCAAAGAACATGGCTATTTTTCTAAAAATGGAGGTTCTCAAAATTCAATATTGCATTTTTTTCTGTTTGTTAAAAGATCATTGAGAGAATCTTCTAATCTGTTCCATTGATCCTCAGGTCTGTTTTCTGGCCAGTACCATGCTGATTTTATAGCTGTAGCTTTGTAGTATAACTTCAAGTCAGGGATTGAGATGCCTCCTGCCTTACTTTTGGTGCCCAGGATTGCCTTTGCTATTCTAGGTCTTTTCTGTTTCCAAATGAATTTTAAGAATGTTTTCTCTAGATCTGTAAGGTATGTTATTAGTATTTTGATTGGGATTGAATTAAATCTGTGTAACAGTTTTGGGAGTATGGCTATTTTCACAATGTTGGATCTTCCTAACCAAGAGCAAGGAATATCTTTCCATTTTCTGATATCTTCTTCAATCTCCTTTTCTAGAGTACTATAGTTTTCAATGTATAGGTCTTTTACATCCTTTGTTGGGTTGATTCCTAAGTATTTTGTTTTTTGGACGCTTTTGTGAAAGGTGCTATTTCCATGCTTTCTCTCTCAGTGAGTTTGTTGTTTGTATACAGGAATGCTATTGATTTTTGAGTGTTGACTTTGTATCCAGCTACACTGCTGAATTTGCTTATTAGTAGTTTTTTGATGGAGTTTTTAGGGTCTTCTATGTACAGTATCATATCATCTGTGAATAGTGATAATTTAACTTCTTCCCTTCCCATGCTTATTCCTTTTATTTCTGTCTCTTGTCTAATTGCTCTGGCTAATGTTTCCAGAACTATATTGAATAGGAGTGGTAATATTGGACATTCTGGTCTTGTTCCTGATTTTAGAGAGAAAGCTTTCAGTTTTTGTCCATTTAGTATAATGTTGGCTGTTGGTTTGTTATAGATGGCTTTTATCAGATTGAGGTAAATGCCATGTATTCCAAGTTTCTGTAGGATTTTTATTGTGAACAAGTGTTGGACTTTATCAAAAGCTTTTTCTGCATCTATTGAGATGATCATGTAATTTTTGTCTTTGGCTCTATTGATGTGGTGTATTACATTTATTCATTTATGCATATTAAGCCATCTCTGCATTCCTGGGATAAATCCCACTTGGTCATGATGTATGATGTTCTTGATGATGTGCTGCATTCTATTTGCCAGTATTTTATTGAGAATCTTTGCATCAATGTTTATTAGGGGGATGGGCCTATAGTTCTCCTTTTTGGTTGAATCTTTCTCTGGTTTTCATATCAGAGTAATACTTACCTCCAGGAATTAATTAGGGAGAATTGCTTTCCTTTCAGTTTCATTAAAGAGTTTGAGGAGTATTGGCATTAAATCTTCTGTAAATGTCTTGTAAAATTCAGCTGTGAATCCATCAGGACCTGGGCTTTTCTTCGTAGGTAAGTTTTTGATCACATTTTCAATTTCAGTAGCTGATATTGGGTTATTCTAAATTGTTACATCTTCTTGGTTCAGCTTGGCAATTCATATGTTTCTAGGTATTTGTCCATTTCCTCCATGTTTTCCACCCTATGTGAGTAAAGATTTTCAAAGTAGGTATTCATGATCTTCTGAATTTCCATGGGTTCTGTAGTAACTTCACCCTTTTCATTCCTTATTGCACAAATTTGAGTTTTTTCTTTCTTTTTTTTGGTAAGGTTGGCTAGAGGTTTATCAATTTTATTTATTCTTTCAAAGAACCAACTCTTTGATTTGTTAATTCTTTGTATTGTTTTCTTAGTCTCAATTGCGTTAACGTCTGCTCTGATCTTTATAATTTCCTCTCTTCTGTGAGCGTTGGGCTTGGCTTGCTGTTCTTTTTGAAGAAGCTTGAGGTGTAGCATTAGGTTGTGTATTTGTGCTCATTGTGTTTTTCTGATGTGGCAACTCATTGCTGTATATTTCCCTCTTAGCACTGCTTTCATTGTGTCCCACAAGTTTCAGTATGTTTTATCTGCATTTTCATTGAATTTTAGGTATTATTTAATTTCTTCTTTAATTTCATCTGTCACCCATTGGTTGTTCAAGAGGTTGCTATTTAATTTCCATGTGTTTATGTAGGTTTTGCAGTTTTTTGCCATTAATTTCCACTTTCAGTGCACTTTGGTCAGATGACATACATGGGATAATTTCAATCCCTTGGCATTTACTGAAGTATGTCCTATGGGCCAACATGGTCTGTTTTAGAGAATGTCCCATGTGCAGCTGAGAAGAATGTGTATTGAGATGTTGTTGGATGGGACACTCTGTAAATGTCTGCTCGCTCCATTTGTTCACAGGTTTGATTCAGTTCTGTTATTTTTTGCTGACTTTTTGTCTAGTTGATCTATCTCTTTGTGACAGTGGGATATTAAGGTCCCCTGTTACAATTGTGCTATTGCTTATCTGGTTTTTCATGTCTGTTAGTATTTGCCTTACATAGTTGGGTGCTCCTGTATTTGCTGCATGTATATTTATGATTGTCAGATGTGTCAGGTGTGTCTTGAGTCAGATGTGCTTCTTGTATAGAGCATATTGTTGGATCCTGTTTCTTGATCCATTCTGTTAACCTGTTTCTTTTAATTGGTGAATTGAGGCCATTTACATTGATGGTGAGTTTGTGCTGTCATTGTTTATTTGATCATTTTTGTTCCTAGATCTTGTAACCTGAACAACTCCATCTACGATAACAATAGGGAATGTATTAACTAGTGTTGATTTCTTACTGTTGCTTTGTTTTGTTTTTTAATTCTGTATTATTTCTATCCTTTTTCTGTTTTGTTTTTTTAAATAAAAAGAAAGATTATTGAGAGAAAACTACATGTAATCTCATATAGCATAAAGTAATCAAATTCATGTTTATCATTTTATACTGTATATGGTTTTCATTTGCTATGATCCATGAATTTTTATAACTCAATAGTAAGTTGTAAGTGAAATGTATATACATTTGACTACTTAAAATGGGTAGTTCATAGTTCCTTAAGTTTTATTTTATTTTGCCATCACTATGAGTCTGTCCATACTTACCAACAAAAGGAAGAAAGTCGGATCCACTTGATCTACATTTTTCCAATCTTTTTCCAGTACTTAGAAATTAAAAAATGCAAACTGTGTAGATTCTTTCCACTTGGTCTTGGGCACACCAAGTGAACATTCTGTTTCTCTTCCTGCCCCAAATTACCCTACACAAAGGCCTCCTTCCTTTCCACATTCCATGCGAAGTGTTTCATTTGGGACAGGTTAGGTCTGGGAGTTTTTGCGCTGGAAATAAACAGGAGCTCTGGATATTTTCAGTCGTGTCAGCTTGATGAGAGGGAGTGATGACCACCAGAGAGGTGAGCAGGTGTGGGAGTCCGAGGGAGGAGAGGTCATCCTTGTGCTGAGGTTCACAGGACACAGGCTGGTGAGCACCCTTGATGCACACCCATGTGAGGGACTTGGAGACTCTGCATTCCTCATTGATCTCTGGAGATTGCTCTTATTTAAGCATGCACAACCACTGAGCCATTGTGTCCAGCCCAACCTTTTTATCTCATTCAAACGAAGCCTGGCAGGTACAGCCCTGCACCTTGCATAGGCCCCGCCCCTCATCCCAGAAACCATCCCTCTGCTTCTGGTTCCTACTAGCTTGACTGGGGCCATGCGTTATGTGTTCTCTGAATGGCTTATTCACTCAGCATGATATCCTACAAACAGCCATATTTCCACATATTCACATATTGCAGGGTGTCATTATTTAAGGTAAAGTCACATATGCAGATATTTGGAAGTATATATACACAGGAATACTTTGTATTCTAAATATGGTCCAAAACTGGAATATAGGCTATAAATGTGTTCCACCATAGATCCTCAGAAGTAACTTCCTGTTTCTCCACAGTCTAATATATTTTTGATTATTGTAAAAATATTTTTGAAGGTGTCACTAACCATTGCTCAGTGATTGCATTTAATGCAGACAATAAATCAAGTAAGTAGTGAAAGAATTAATACTTGTCTGCATAGTTTCACCATATCTGTTCCCAAATAACCATTTTAGAAATGTCTTAAATGACATGTGGAAGAGATAAGTGGCTAAGGTTATTTAATATTTATGACAGGTGCATCATAATAAAATGATTAAAGTACATTTATTTGGGTACTTATGGTAGGCCAATATGACAGCTATTGTGGCTTATACCTCGATGTCCCTCCAAAGCCTCACGAGCTCACAGGTGGGAGTTTTGGGCGGTGACTGGATGATAGATATGTGATGCTGGATGGATTTGTGGCTGGGTGTTCAGAGGTGAGCCTGGTAGGAAGAGCTATGTCACTGTGGGGGTGGCCTGAAAAATATGTGTATATATCATACCGTATACATCATACGTATACCATACATATATATATGTATGTGTATGGTTCTCCCTTGAGAATGCTGTTTACTGCTTGTGCTGCCATGGACTGTCTCTCCTCTGTGATGCCCTTCCGCCATCCATCCTGCCTCAGAGTCAGCTGACTATGGACTGAAATCTCTACAAACTGTGAGCTAAACAATAACCTTCCCTCCTTTAGTGAGTGCATTTGGGTATTCTGTCCCAGCAAGATGGTACCACAGGCAACTGAAATAGTAACTTCAATAAAGTGGGATACCATCCTCCACATCTAAAATAATCCCAAACTCTGTCAAACATTTATTCTTTCTCAAGTGCATTTGCTTAAAGAGTTCAGAATTTTCCTACATAAAGGCCCATTTGAAACTATATATTCTTTAAAATCTATTAGACTCTGCTACAGGAAAAGATAAAATAGTTTGTCTTTCCTATTACCAGCAACATTTAATCATGAGATTTTGGATGTGAGGGAAGATTCACAGTCTCTGATTTAATTACGCTACTTATTATCTAGGAACTCAAGTCACTTAGAGGGAAATGGATTTTCCTGCAGAAATTGAAAGTGCACAGCCACCGCAATGTTCATTTTGTTGCAAATTTTACCTGGGAGTGGTGGTGGAACTGACTTCTAATGTATGCATGTGCTTAGTCATGACAAATAACCCTCCATGTGGCATGTGGAACTGGCAATGAGATACCTTGACCTATCTCTTTTAAAGATTTCAGATACTATACTTCTGCACTTGCAGTTGGAAGTTTGTCATTTAGAGCTTTTCCAAGATAGTAATGATTAAATTTCTAGATCCCTAATGAGCAAGGTCTATAACTAATTAATAACAACAACAACAACAACAAAAAAAGAAACCTTTAACCTGTAACAGTCCAGTGTAGGTGGTAGATGAAAAGTCTGAGGAAAGATACTTAGGTGTCGTTTGAGTCACACAGAACATGCTTCGGCATGCACAGCTGAGCTTGTGAGAAGACAGCACAGAGCAAAATGAGCTGGAGGTTATTTTTGGTTTTTCCTTTGCCGTTTCTTTACTTTGCAATTTGCTTGCACACCGCCAGCTCGATGCCCAAGTGAAGGGCTGGTCATCCGACATGAACACTGTTTATGCTGGCACACTCTCGTGGCTCCCCTGTCCTGTGTCACTTTGCTCCGGCCGAGATGCCTAGGCTCTGGGGCACCCTGAGCAGCTGAAAGTTCGGCTTGTTGTTGGGCAGACACAGCGATACTGACTAAACAAACACAACAACGACAGCACAAGGAGTGTGTCACAGACCACTGCGAAGGGATGGCAAAAACCCAAGGCTGCCTGTAAGGGCCACCAGGAAGCATGAGCTACTCAAGACACACAGGAAATCTGTGGGTGCGGGAAGGAGAGAGACAGAGACAGAGACAGAGAGAGAGACAGAGACAGAAAGAATGAGTGAGCAGGCTCACTGGGGTCCACAGCATTACCCTCATCCTGGTCTCTGCAGGAAGGTGCCGATGGTGAGTCCTGAGCAGGGCATGGGTTTGTGTCGGGGAGTCCAGGGTGTGGATCCAGCTGCCCTGTCCACAAGTGGTCACCAGGAGTCATGGGAGGCTGGAGGTGATGCCCAGAGCCCCGAGCAGGGTGGGTAGACAGCAGATGATTCACCACTGCGTCTGGGCTGAGCCTAGTCTTAGCTTAAGAAAGTTTGATTTCTGTTCAAGAATGATACTGAGGTAACACGCAATTAGGGGAACCCAGGGAGAGCAGAACATACTCTGAATCCAGACATTTATACAGCTCGAAGACAAATGCCCAAGAGGAAGAGCTTTAGCTACAATGGCAAAAATTCAGCCAACCAACCAAAAAAAAAGCACCACAGGAAAATTATCAGCAGAGTCTGGGACCCCAAAGAAACCCCATCCTGCAAATGAAAGAGGAACTTGGTGGTCAAAAGCCAATTGGTGGCAAAAAGCCAATCAATACCCAAGTACACCAAGCCTGGGTGCTTTTCTGTGGGGTTCACAATGGAAATTTCTGCTAATATTGCGAATTTTGTAAACTAGAGCTAATAAGTTTAACTTCCAGCCTGTTCTAACATACATCTTTGTGTTTATATTACCTTTATATTTACTAAAATTCCAGAAAGTAAAATTCTACTAATTAATGACTATAAAATACTAAATGAGAAAGACAAATTCAGAGTCCACACTGTTTGCAGAGATGCGTTGAGGCAGAGTGTGGGTGAGAAGAAACAATCCAGGATGCACGAGAGGGAAAGGACATGACGAACCCGAGAAGCAGAAGCTCAGACCCTGGAAAGCAAGGAGAGCAGGTCAGTGAGCGCCACACAGAGCTGTAGAGGAAGGCCTGGGGTTGGACTCTGAGAGGACAGCGGCTGGGAGAGCTCCAGTGCCCTCGGCAGGTTGAGCCTGCTGAAGCAAGGAAAGCAGAACATTCCAGAAGAATAAGCAGAACGTCAGTGCAAAACGGAAAAGCACTGCTGGGACAGGAAGAAGAAAGATTATTTTTAAGTAGTTAAAAGGAAATTACACATCTGTGTTTAGAATCAACGTGTAGCAGGGAAGACTCTCCAATGCCTTGATGCAGAACTCTCCATTAAGAAACATGCAACAAAATAATATTTTAAATACGAGAGAAAAATAAAGATGATTTCAGTTAAAAAAGAATTGAGATAATTGACTTTCAAAAATAATCCTACTAAAGAACTTGGAAAACATATCTTAAGATTAAAAATCTTTGAGAGAAAAGTTTTAAATGAAGATATGGAAATAAATGTTCAAAAAACAAATATTTACTTTTACAATACTTTCACTGCTAAACTTGAAAGAGTAAAGATGAGATTAAAATGTGGAGCAGCAGCATATTAAACAAGAAATAAATTTCCCTATGTAACTTGTGTAATATTCTAACTTCTGATTTTTTAATTAAAGAGCTAAATTTTTCATATTCATTAGTGAAGTGGTAATAGTTGATAACTTCAGGATGGTAGGTGGGAGGACCTGACATGAGATACCTAGTATCCTTAGCATAAAGGGTGGGAAAACACGGTGAAGAAAGGAAAGAAAAATGATGAATGGAAAAAGAACAAAGGAAATAGCTCACCAAAATATATTCAAGGGACCCCAGAAAGTAAGACTATAGCTTAAGGTAAGCGACAAGATAAAGTGGTATCATAAATCCCAGTAAATTAGGAACAATCTCAAATATAAATGGACAAAATAAACATTTAAAAAGGAACTTGAATTTGCATGAGAGAACATGCTTAGAGAAAAACTTACAACAAAGATATATAAAATATACCAAGTAAAAATATGAAAATTTTGTAGGAAAAAACTAGTAAAAAGTGCCTACACATGAAAAACTGATTAGGACATGGTAATTTTTACTAAAATTTTCTTTATTATTATAGGAAAATGAAGATACTGCATAGTTTGCTTCTCCACAAATGAGTTGGAGAAGATAATACCCAAATAAGATATTCCTCGGAGCATGAAATCTCTATGTTTGAGAAATTTGGGGTTGTAAGTGGAAACAAACATTTGGACCATTCATCACATCTGCAAGGCAAAGGAGTAATCATACAGAAGTTGAAATCAGAGGGCTGCTCCTAAGGAAACCATATCAGTAAGGAAAACTGCCCTGCAGAGTTGTAAATGAAGCAACATCAACTGTAGATGATGCTTGTGATGCAGCTTGGTGTCCACTGGCCACACTGAGGCACCAGGTGATTTCATTAGATGTTAATCTAGATGTTGCAGAGAGGGAATTTTGTAAACGTGACTAATAGTTACTCTCACTTGCTTTACTTCAAGTGAGGGTCCATGCGAGTCTGAAGAGTGCGCCGCAGGGGAGACTGAGGGGCTGGACGTGGACCCTTGAGGAGAAAACATGGAAACTCAGTGGTTTGTGGTGAATATTATTGCACACAACTTCTTCCTCAAACACAGTTTTCTTTGCTCAATTCATAGTAAGAATTTTGTTTTAAGAATCATGTTTTTGGTTAGTAAGATGATAAGGATTTTTAGAGTAATAGATTTTGGAGAATAGAATGTTGAGAAGTTTTCATTTCCAGCAAATTGCAAAATTAAATAAAAGGGAGTGTGCCTAGCATTTACTGAGAGCCAGGCGGGTTTCTCCTCATGCTGTCTGGGTAGCCCAAAGCCCACACAGCCTTCTCTCGCACCATACTTGTCAGTCTACAAGCGAGGTGTAACTACAATGTGTGACAGCGCACAGGAAAAGCAGTGTTCAATCCAAGGTTCAAGATGAGGCAGTGACTTTGAGAGCACGCACCTGCACAC
>RJWT010017856.1:0-19152 GCA_004365215.1 Cuniculus paca | reverse complement strand
ATTTTAAAGAAACAAAGGCCCTTTGCCCCCTATGTAAACACAGGCTTCTTCCCTGCTCCCTCAAGGGGGAGTCTGTCAGGAAAGAGCTCAGAGTGCCCCCCTCTCCGGGGTCTTTCCTGGCAAAGCAGCATTAGCAAATTGATGGGGACTGAAGCTGACAGGGCTGAGGAAACCAGGCTTTCAGCTGAGAGGCTCATATTGCTTTTGATCTATTGACACTTTTTCAATTAAGGAGTCTCCCTTGAGATGATCTATCGCCTCTCTGTCTGAGCAGGAAGTAATTACCATCAAAGTGACTCCATCACATGCCTTGTGCCTGCCATGACCAGGGAGGCAGAGGACTGTGGTAGTTGCGGGAGCTCAGGGTGAAACTCTGGACACTGGACAGGCCCTTGCTGGACTTTCCGCTACTGTTCCTCCCCCTTTTTGGTCTGAGGCCAGTTATCTGTGTTTACAACCTGTCCCCATAAGAAGTATAGCTTTCGTTTTATTTTCCGGCATTTGTTCTTTTAGGACTAGCAGCGCTGCAGGCAGTACAAAGATGATCCTATCAGGTGACCTCAGGACAATGGCTTTATCTTACTGAAGTGTGTTAGTTACATTTTTAATGCTATGACAGAATACCTGAGGAAGACAACTTAAAGGTGGACAGGTTGATTTTAGCTCATGGCCTCAAAGGTTTCAGTCCACAATTAGCTGGCTCCAAGACATAAATGTCATGGTGGAGGAAAGTTGCTCATTTTGGCAGCAGGAGAGAGACAGAGACAGAGACAGAGAGCAGAGAGACAGAGGGAGACAAACAGAGACAAAGAGAGAGACAGAGAGATAAAGAAAGAAAGGGAGGGAGGGAACAGGACCCCAGTGACCACCTCCTTCAGCAGGCCTCAACTCCTGATAGCCTGTTCAGCTATGAACTCATCCGTGAATGAAGTTAGTGCCCTCATGATCCAGTCACTTCTCCAGGCCTCATCTCTGAACATGGCTGCATTGGGATCAAGTCCTCAATGTGTGAGTCTCTGGGGGGACATTTCATATTTAAATGATAGCCCTGAAGTTTTAGAGCAAGCTAAAACTTGTCCATGATCTGACATTTAAAAACTAAAACTTTAAAAATAATTTGTTTTGATGTATAATATGCATATGGCAGAATTCATATTGTATGTATACAGGCTGATGCCTTCTCACCTAGTGTGTGCTCTTCAAAGCTAGCACACAGATCAAGAAATAGTGCATGATTCACATTCTTGGGTCCATTCTAGTCATTGTTCCTGTTCTCTTGGAGCCACTATCCCGATTTTTAACTGCAGAGATCATTTTGCTTGGTTTTGTACTTTCTATAAATAAACTCATAAAATATATATTTTTGGTCTATATTTCTTCTCTTAGAGTTGTGAGACTCACTCATGTTGTTGCCTATAATTGTTT
The DNA here is from genome assembly GCA_004365215.1 of Cuniculus paca. Classification (NCBI taxonomy): domain Eukaryota; kingdom Metazoa; phylum Chordata; class Mammalia; order Rodentia; family Cuniculidae; genus Cuniculus; species Cuniculus paca. The sequence continues at coordinate 17,727 of RJWT010017856.1, read as the reverse complement.
GTTCATATTTGTGAGTATGTAATGTTCCATGCATATACCATATTTTTTGCATGTTCTGCTCTTGGTGGCTTTCTATTACTATAAGAAGATACCTGAAATAATGAACTTAGAAAAATAAAAGGTCTATTTGGGCTTATAGTTTTGGAGGTTTCAGTCCATGGTTGGTTGGCCCCATTGCTTTGGGTCAGTGGCAAGCACATCATGACCAGGAATGTATGGTGGAAAAACACCAGTCAACATGTGACCAGAATTAAAAGAGGAAGAGAAGGGGCTGGGATCCTCTTATCTCCTTCAAGGGCCAATGACCAGAAGACCTCCCACTAGATCCCACCCCTCAATTTCCACCACCTCCAATTGTGGTTTCCTGAAGACAGCCTTTAATACCTGAACAATTTAGGACATATTTAAAATAAAAATCATAACAGTACTTGTTGTTAATAATGAACATAGGCATGCACTTTAAGTGCAGTGCCTAGGAGTAGTCACTGGACCTTAGGGTATGCCTATGTTTAGCTTTCTTATTGCTGGTCCTACAAAGTGGTTATATCAATTTCTTTTCAATGGAGAAAAATGTAAGGAGTGCCACTTTGCCTCTTGCCACCACCATCTTGCATTTAGAAAAGGAAAAAGAGGATGTGATTTGTCCAAAGTCAAAGGTTCAATCCCATGATCCTCCACCTATTTGTATTCCCATTAGCTCATAGAGATTTCCTTTTGAAGGATGTGAGAAAAAAGGATGCATCTTCTACCTCTCTCTTAAACGTTCCTAGAAACCATTCTTTTGCACTGATGATCTTATGTGACACAAAGCACCTTTGAATTCTAAATATTTAAGCACAGGTGTGCACCATAAGAGTGGCCTTTTCCTCTTTATCCAGAGGATATGGGAAGGTGTGACTCCCTGACACTCCCTTGATGAATAGCGTCCGCAGCCATCTGCTTTCCTTTTGAGTTAATAATCTGGGAGCAAGAGAGAAATGAATGTTTGTTTAAGATTGAATTTACGATAACATGGGACCAGCCTCCATCAACTAAAATGATGAATGCCCAGGGGGAGCATGGCATATTTGTATTTTTGTTGTTGTTGTTGCTTTTTCTCAGCTACTTACCTTTCTTGACTAAGAAGCTGTATTATCAATGTGTTTGACATTAAGTCATTAAGTGGGCCCTTATGACCCCTTAGGCCACAGGGCAGTTTTTGTGAAAGAAAGGTACAAAGGTAGAGTTTGTTTAACCATACAGAGCTCACAACCCCAAAGCTGTAGATGTTCTCAAACTCTCTACCCTCACTCCTTTGAAGGTGGTGAAGAGAGAAAAATCTATTAACTGTGCAAAGATTGAGTTCCAGGTATTATTTTAGGCATGTGAATACAGTTGACTGAGAAAATACGTGAATGAATAATTAGTTTTGAAATACAATGAAAAGAGCTTTGGTTGATTCCCCAGAAGAGAAATCTTCTGAAATTGTTACCTAAATCACTCCTAGGAGTAACAGCATTCTAAAAAGGCATGGCTCTTTGGTCAACAACTCTTTATGTCTCCAAGCCTGAGAACCTGTTGTCCTCAGGACAATAATGGAAAGACTGTTATGTGAAGATTCTCCTGGCCTGTCTAGAACCAGCTCTCAGGGTGAGAATAACCACAATATCTGGAGGAAGGCCCTTTGTAGAAAAAACCTGGGGCCCTGGTCCCAACCCAACAGGCCACTGGCTCCACTAGGAGATCCTGCTCTGGGTCTCTTCAGCTTCTACAAATATGGGGAAAGTCCTCAAGCTGGGTATACCCAAGGGGTGTGGCAAGACACAGTAGCTATGCATCAAACTCTGTTTCTGCTGCCTCCTAGCTGTGTGGCATCAGGTACATGCCTATGTTTCTCTGAGACTTTCGTTTCTTCATCTGTAAGAGAAAAAAGAAAGATAATCATACCTACCTCACTGGGTTCTTTCGAGGATTAAATGAGTCAGTGTGTATAATGTGCAGAGCAGGTGGTAAACATTCAAAAGTGTTGGCTGATGTTGTTGTAGGAAATACTCTTCAGGCACCTGCTATAGGTCAGGCACAGGCTCTACAGACCACATCTTTGAAGAATCTGCTTCCTGCACAGCCAGGATGGTGCCACTCATAGCGCTCAGGTAGTGCTGTTCACTACTAGAGAGTTCACTACTTGCTTTAGCTGGTGGGAAAGTCGCTAGTCATCTTGAGTATAGTGACCACCCAGGGTTTAGTCTTGGGTATAGTAGCATGTTTATGACCTCCAAGTTTCAAATCCCAGAGACTCCTGTGTTTGGCCAAAAAGATATCCCCCAACTACTTGTTGGTGCCTGAAACACCATTAACTCATTAGTTCACTAAGAAAAAGCTGCCAAGTGCCTGCTGAGTCTGGGCCCTGCTGGCACCTGCATGGGTGTGTGAGTGCTGAACGGAGCTGACTTTTAGTAGAGAGCAGTATGTCCATGAGTAAGAGGATACCACAGACACAGGGAAGAACACAACCACTGCTAACTGTCCATCAGCATGGTTTTATGGATTTAATGAGATTATTTATGCTCTGAACCCAGAATAGTGCCTAGAATCATTCCCTCATACCCACTAAGATGCTACTAATAAGAAAAGCAAGGAAAAAAAGGTAGCAATGATGTGGGGAAATTGTAATCCTTATGCAATGCTGATGAGAATGTAAAATGGTGCAACTGCTATGGAAAACAGTATGTCAAGGGCTCAAAAAATTAAGAATAGAATGATCACTTGACCCACCAATTCCACTTCTGTATATATACTCCAAATAATTGAAAGCAAGGTTTCAAATAATTATTTGTAAACCCATGTCCTTAGCAATATTATTCATAACAGTCAAAAGGTGACAGCAGCCCCAGTGGTCATTGATGAGTGACTAGACAAACAATGGTGGTGTACATAGCATAATGAAATATAATTCAGCATTGAAAAAGGTAAAAATTCTCACATGTCCAACAATATGGATTAACATTGTGGGCATTATGCCAAGCAAGATAGACCTGTTGCAAAAAGACAATTTTTAAATGATTCCACTTATAGGATGTACCTGGAGTAGTCAAAGTCATAGAAATATAAAGAATGGTGGTTGCCAGGAGCTAGGGGAGTGGAGAATGGTGAGTTAGTGTTTAATGGTGACAAAATTTTGGTTTCACAAAACTGTTGGGGTAGTTTGTACAACAATACAAACATACTTAACACTACTGAATGGTACACTTGCACATGGTTAAGATGGTAAATTTTATGCAATATGTATTTTATCATAGTATTTTCAAAAATAGTTTAAAAACATAAAAGTAACTCAGTGAACCATATTTGCTGTATCTGAATCCAGTTAAATGAAAAAAACAACTCGCATTGGTCTGTTTTCCATTACTGTAACAAAGTACCTGAGCCTGGGTAGTGTATAAAGAAAAGAGGTTTATTTAGCTCACAGTTTTGGAGGCTGAAGGTCCAAACAGCATGGTGATTGCTCTGGGGGAATCCTTATAGCAGATGGCCTCACATTGGTGGGAGCATGTGAGAGGGAGCAATCACACAGTAAGATGGGAAGCCAGAGAGTAGGGAGGGGCCGGTCTTGCTCTTTCATAACATCCCTCTAGTGAGAACTAATCAGAGTTCTGGGAGACCAACATCACTTCTTTCCAAAGGTAGTACCTCAATGACCTCATTACTCTCCACCAGACCCCAGCTCTAGGCACAACCACATTAGAGAGCAAGGCTCCAACAAGTGAGTCTTTGGGGGGGACAAACCATATCCAACCTCAGCAGGAGTGAGCACTGTGGTATAGGACACTCTGGGAAGACCTAACCAGTAATGAGGAGAAGAGAGGAGAGAAGCCAGTCCAGGCAGAGAACAGCTGCTACCCCCGGCCCTTTGCTTCCCTCATCAGTATGGGGGAGATCTCGGGAGACAGGAGAGAAAGGCATGCTTCTCTTTCCTTCACAGTCACACTTAAACCAGCCCTGGTGAGGTGACAACACAGAGATTAAAACTACTTCTAAGAAATCAACAGCTGACGTTGTGTTTTAACCAGTGGTGTGCAGCTCAGAGAGGCTGGACCAAGGAAGCCCAGTGGACCCTTGATTTACAAACTCAATTCATTCCCAAGGGTTGTTTGTAACTCAAGTCGTCAGTGGAAGGCTCTGGCTCCTCTGCACAGCCTTTGAATTTTCTCTCCATATACAGGCAGATCTCAGTGTTCTTAGAGAGACATTGGCCCAGGATTTGTCGATTAACCCCATACAGGAAAGGGTGTTGTAATGTTTCTTCCAGAACCCTGTAAGGGTTAAATCTGTATCTGAGACCATCTGAAAGCACAAGCAATCAGCATTTGGGTCGTAACTTAAGAATTTGGTTGTAAGTTAAAAGTACAATTCTGATCATAACCCAAGTTGTTCATATGTCAGGCTGGTTGTGACTCAAGGGTCCACTGTATATGTTCCATGCAGGCAGGAGGAGAGGGTAGGGCAGAGACTCTGGGACCCTTAAGGGGTCCCGGGCTGCATGGTGGAGAGAAGCAGCATGGAATAACTGGCCAATGCCTAGGAAGGTACAGACTTGCATTAGCCTGACTTGAACCACATTCATGAGGTGTTAGAGAATAATCTGGAAGTGCTCATTTCTGTCGTTCCCCTTCTGGAGCCTGCAATGAGAAAAGGTTTTGTTAGAATGGAGAAGTATAATTACAGACTTGACAGGTGACAGCAAGTCAGAGGAAACATCTCACTCTGCAGATGTTGAAACAATGATTTCAAACAAGCTGACAGTGAAGAATTCTCCTGAACATTCAAGCCAGCCCCAGTGAGCCATGGTTAGCATCTTTCTCCAGGTAAAGTCACCTCCAGTGGCCGTGACTTTGTTCTTAGGGAAGATCAAGGGCAGACAGATCCATCAAAATTGGCATGCTCTTGTTGTTAGCCTTAGGGTGCCGGACAGGGTGGAGAGGCACCATCCATCAGCCATTCACCAGCCACCACCAGACTCAGGTGCCAGGCATGGTGTTAAGCAGCGGGCCACACTTCCTCAGACACATGGCTCCTGCCTGCACAGATCCTGGCCCAGAGAGGGCTCATTGAGGTCCCATAAAACAGAGATATCAAATGGCTGCTTGGATGCAAGTGGGATCCACAGCTTGAATGCATATAGAGTTCTCCCTTTGCAGGTGGGCACTCACAGCTTGTAGGATAGCCCCAGTCACAAAGCAAGAGAGAAGAGACAGAGACACGGGGCAGACAGAGAAGGCAGGGAGGTGGTGGTTACTCCTGTAAGTCCTACTCTCTGGTAGATGCTGGAGACACCCATGGCCTCCCCTTACAGCAGGGGATGCCAGCCAGAGACAGACTCCTCAATTCATTCCTTTTGCCTGAGTCATTTTGATGCTTCAGGAAGATTGCAAATTGTTTCCCAGAGCTGAGGAAGTCCCATGAGCTATTCTGGCCTTGACACCAGCCCCCTGCCCCTTTAAAGTGCCAGTTCCCATTGTCCCCTGGGGGTTTTGCTCCAAGATAGTCTCCTAACCCTGCCCTCAGAGATTTCCTTTCCTTCTCAAAATGGCACATCTTCGCCACTCTCCAGGATTCTTATTCTAACTGGCCTGGTGGCAGGCCACTGGATGTGTCCCTTAGCTGAGGAACATGACAAAAAGATGACTTTCCAGTAGTTTGCCAGTACCCACACCCAAATCCTGGATGTTGGATCCTATGGGATTCAGCCTTCCTCATTCCTAACTCCCTGCCTCAAGCTTATTCCAGGCAGTCAGAGCAGTGGCAGTCCTACCATTTGTGGCTGACTTGCTTTCATTTATTTCCCATATGCTTGTATAATGTATAATATAATATATATATATATATATATATGTATGTATTTGCATTTTAGTGGGAAAAAAAAAGCAGCAATCCAAATACTGATGTGCCCTGGTCCATCAGGCAGCTTCGTATGCACTTGCAGTCTGAGAAATATACACAAATCATTAAATAGCAATTATTGTAATTAGCAAACGTGCATGTGATTCATCATCCTTCTGCCCTGACTCCAGTGTACCTTGCCAGTGGATTAATGGATACTATAAGGAGCTGCACAGCCAGTCTGTGGTTAGAGGAAGAAGAAAAGGAGGGATGGAGTTCCTGAGGTTCCTTATCTGTGAGGATGTGCAGTTCTTCTGTCTTTCTGGATCACCATTGCCCCCTCTCTGGTTGCCTCTCCTCTCCTCCCTGTCTGTGTGACCCACCTCAGAACACTGATCCCCTCAAGGTAAATGCATCTCTAAGGTTTATATCCCTTGTAGGGGCAGAAGACAGCACGACGTTTATGATGTGCTTGAAAACCTCGGTCTGCCCACGCCCCCGCACCCTCTTGAACTCCTCACAGTGCTGGCTCTAGGACAGTGGCAGGTTCTGGGTAAACACCAGTCTTGCCAGTTCTATGCAGCCCTGGACTCAGAGCAGGCCTTCAGTGGCCATACTCAGCACATACTCACAGTTACTATTCTATCCAGACACTTCCTCCAGCCCCAGAGCCTGTATGCTGGGGCTCAGCTTGGGCTGCTGGCATTGTCCAGAGTCAGAACCAGTCCACTCTCTGGCTGCTGCAGCCTTGGGGGCTCCTCAGTCCCCCCACCTTGCTAGCCTGAGGGTCTCTTCCCAGAGATGGGGGGCAGGAAACAGGTGAGGGACTGACATTGGCTCCTCCTTTGTTCCTGTGTGTGACAGAGTGGATTCTGCCTTCATCCCTGGTTAAGACAATATATGGGGAGCTATCTGGATGACTCTCCTTGAATACAGAGCAATTATCTCCATTTTGGCTAAACTTAGCCCTGTCTCCATGTACTGATATGTACAAAGCTGGCTAAGCCATTTCCTTTTCCCTTCAATTGGCTCTAAGCAATGTAAATAGGGCTGGCTGAGGTGCTGATGTGTAATCTTTGAAACTAGGTGACAGTCACTGTTTCCCCGCCCTGTGACTCCCATTAAAACATGGTTGAGGCCTGCAGGATGTAGAGCCACCACTCCAGGGCCGTCAACTGGGTTTGAGCCTTGAGATAAGAGGCTGTGACTTCCCAGAGCAGAAAAGTTTGCACATCAGAACCAAAACACCACACCCTAAACATTAAATGCTACCTCAGTTGTGTTCTGCAGATTGGTCTTTCTGCATATCCTTCTCTCTGCATATTGCAAAGGTGTTTTCAGGCCTCCTACATAGCTCAGCTCATAGTACTCACTTATTTCCTGCCATTCTCACAGTCACTCATCCTCAAGTCACTCCCTTCTTCACTAATTAATAAAACCTGGGTTACACCCTGGGTCATGGCCTTTGTTCCATTGAACCTTCATGTGGTCTGGACTCAGGGCCCCTTAGCTCCCCATAGTTATGATTGTGTGTTGGTGTCTTTATTTTCTCTGTGGGCTGCACTGGAAGTGGTAGATGGGGATTAACTTGCTAGAATTTCATTAACGTTTCCATGAGATTACAAATCTAAACTTCCCAGACTGCGATGAGGATGGGAAAGGTATCTCTATAAGTATAGGTTGGCGTCTCAATCCTATAGGTAAGCTACATTAGCCTGGACTAGTTTGCCATCTGTAAAATCGGAACTTACACCCATCTCATAAGGCTGATGGGACAATTTTTAACTTTGTGTTGATATGAATTAATTAATTCTGGTAATTCGGTAAACATTGAGCAACTACTCTGTGTCAGGCATGAACTACTTTAGAAAGAAAGCTCAGGTGATACAGCAGTGGCTAAAGCTTGCATTCAGTGGTATGTGTGTAGTGGGGAGGATTGAGGAGAACAGTTAATAAGTAGGTACCAAGTAAATAAACAAGGGAATATTATGTGCTATGAACAAAGTACAGTAATATGCTACAAAAGATGAGGGCTCTCTGGGAATGTGACATTTGACCTGTAACTTGAATGAAACTAAATAACCATCTAGGTACGGATTTGGGAAAGGGCTTTCTAATAGAGGAAACACCTAATGCAAAGCCCCTGAGCCAGGAATTAACAAAATCTGATCACGTTGTGATGGGAGCTGGTTCCTGCCTCAGAGAAAAAGTGCAAGTCAGGGTTGTAGTAACTCCCAGATGACCAGGGTGATTACATATGAAGCATCTCCTACCTGGGAACGAGAGGCTGGGTTGCTGGGAGGTGACCCAGGTTTGCCAGACCCATCAGAACTAGGTGCAGCTGCTGGGGCTCATTATTTTGTTCAACAACCAAAACTAGTCTATTTATATAGGGTGTTATTAAGAAATCAGTTTAATCTGTGCTTTTGTTTAATGGCATTGCCTTACACCTGTGTAAGGCATTGTTTATCTATTGTTTATCTATACACGTTATTTACCATGCAGTGTGTCTGCTCTGGGTACAAAGAGGCCCTGGGAAGGGCCTGCCTGCTTGCAAGGTGAATCCCTGGATGAATCGTGGGGTTCTGGAGTGTGTTAGTCAGTTTTCGGGTCACTGAGACACAATAGTCACAGTTACAAATTGAAGGAGAAGAGGTTTAATTTGGCTCACAGTTTCAGAGGTTTTCAATCCAGGGTCATTTGGCTCCAGGGTAGAAGCACGGCAGAAGGGTGTGGTGGAGCAAATCTCTTTAGTTCATGGTGGCAGGGGAGCAGAGCAGGGAAACAGTGCCAGGAAAACAGGCTCAAGGGACCAGATAGAAAATGTAAAGCCACACCACCATGACCCACCCAGACACACCCAAAAGTGTGTCCCCACCAATCCCCTGGGTGGATCTCAAAGTCAATGAAATTGACCCTTCACCCTCACTGCCATTCCCAGATTAAAGTGTCAGTTTAATTAAAGTAATAATGATTTCCCTAACCTCAGAAGCAAAACTGATCAAAGGCTGGGAAGGGACAGCACTGACTCCAGGGACTGTGAGAAGGTTCCCTGGTGGTCACTGGTGATGCACACCAGGGATACGTGGAGTTGTACAGCCACCAGTCACTTCCACCTGCATAATCTCCTCTGAGCTCAGACCAGCCCTGCAAGAAGACAAAGGAAGAAACATCATCTCCATTGTATAAGAAGAAAAGTGAGACTTGATCTCAGCTGGCTGCCTAAGAGAGACAAGTGGTACTCGTGTTTCATTCAGTATCCTTCCCTTCTTTGCTTCCCTCTCCCTTGCTGCTCACCCAACATCCTTTCTGGGGCACATTTTTGCCATGCAGCATCACCTGCTAGCTAACAGTGTGTCCTTGTTCAGCCAGCTTGCCAGAGGCCAGTGGCCCTTCTATCTCCATTTGCAATCAGAACCTCCCCCTGGTTCAGCACCACAGGAGAAAGTGGTGGTGAGGGGAGGGGAAGAGTGCAGGGAATCTGAGCCCTTCTCTCCAGCTCCCCAGGCAGCCTTCGTCACCCTCTGCCCTCTCCATTTATATGTGAGTCTGGGTTAGAGAATCAGTCTGGATATTTCCATGTAAGAACCAGTCACTGGTTCTATATATAACCTACATGTCCAGAGAATTGTCAGTCCTTCCTTCCAACCTAGAAATCTGAGTTGAGTTTCAACTATGAGGCTTAACAATGACTCACTCTAGCCTCAGTTTCCCTCTGAGGGGCAGGGGAGGAGCTGACACCCCATTACTTCATGGGCCTGCTTTAAGGCCCAAAGATACCTCCCAGGGTAATGGACACTTCAAGAAGCCTGACATTTTGCTTTCTGGAGTAGTTAGAGTTTTCAGGTTCTCATTTCTCTTGGCTAGAGGGGACTCACTGTCCAGAAGCCTTAACTGATAGCTTCTGAGTAGGGACCCAGAGGAGACACCAGATGTGCCCGACTTTTGCCCACTGCCATTCTGCATGTATCTGAGGATCACACAGTAATTCCCTTCCCATCCTTCCACTCAGTAGCTCTGCCCACCCTCCCAGGAAAACAGTTTTCCAGTCTGCACCTGCCAGAAGGCAGCGTTGCCAGGACTCTGATGCTTTCAGCTCCCTTTCCGCTCTGCAATTCTGTCTGAAGTAGGAAATAGGGCACACTTGCTGTTAGACTCCAAAGGTCATTAAAAATATGAAAAGGAAATCAACAGGCCTCCATAAATCACTCCCCAGCAGGGCTGCCTGGACTGGGCTGGGGCAGGTGGCTTGCTGGGCCTGGGAAGCCCAGTGGGATGTCTGCTGGGTCTGCCTATGTCTGGTCCTGGTTTCATCTGATAAACCTCTTTGAGGTTCTTGGGGACCTACTAGGAGCCAGGCACTGTGCTGGATACTTTTACATTAACCTTCCCCTCCTCCCTGCCAAGAGGGAATTATTGTCTCTGTTTTTAGAGATGACAAAAATGAAAGTCTGGGAGGTTCAATGACTGACAACTGACCCAGCTCTGGTCCCACTGCTGTCTTTGCCTGGACACGGGCACCTCCCTGCTTCCCAAGGTCTTTGTGGGTTGCAAGTACCTTGTTAGACAACTTTTTTTTTTTCAGTACTGGGAATTCAATCCAAGGCCTTCATTCTGAGTTATATTCACAGTCTTTTTTTTTTAATTTTATTTTGAAAAAAAAACACAACCAAACAAAACAGAGTAGAGTCAATCACTACAAAACAATGAACATGGTACGTGACTTCTTTAGGCCAAGGAAGAATAGGATGCTATTATCTTGAAGTGTTCCACAAAGGCCATGTGTTGAAGGCCTGATGCCCAGCCTGTGGAATTACTGGGAGGTGATGGAACCTTCAGGAAGTGGGGCCTAAAGGCAGGATTTTTAGGTCACTGGGGGTGTGGCCTTAGAGGGAATATCAAGACTCTGGTCTTTTCCTCTCTTACCTGCATCCTGGCAACCATACGGTGAGCAACTTCCTCTGTCACATGCTCCTGCCATCATGTACTATGATGTCACAGGCCCAAAAGCAGCATGCCTACTCACCATGGACTGAAACCTCCAAAACTGTGACCTCCAAAACTGTGAGCCAAAATAAACTTTTTTTTTAAATGCAAGCTGATTATTTCAGGTATTTTGTAACACTAATAGAAATCTGATTAACACAGAGGGATACTGTTATAGACCAACTTCAGACCATGACTGAACCCTGCTGTATAGGCGGGTGTGACTATCATTTTCCAAAAGGTGCTGCAGGAAGGATTGTGAGACAAGGACTAAATGAGGCACAAAGAGAGAACAGCAAGAGTGAGGGAGGAGAGAGGGCTTTGGTTGAGAGGATAGAGGCGGCTCAGCATGGGAGCTGTCCTGCCTTCCAAAGATACATACTAAGCTCATGTTCACTAAACATCACCTGGGAATCTTGTTAAACCTATGAGTTCAGAAACATTAATTTCTAACTTTAGAACTTTGATCAAGTAAGTCTGAACTAGGGACTAGGAAATATGTATTTTAGCAAACTCTTCAGCAGTTTCAGTTTCAGTACTTAAGACCATACTCTGAGACACACTGAACTTTCATCTGGGGCCCTGAAATACTAGATTCTCAAGAATCTCTGACTCTTTCCCCAGAGAAATCAGGTTTATCATCTCACTGCAGGGTGCCCAGGTACCAGCTCATTAGAGGGGCCACCGACTGCCCTAAGACCACAGGAACAGTTCTGCACAAATTTAATCAGGTCTGACCCCTGCCTCCTAGCTCTCCTCATGCTGTCACTCCTAGTCGCTACCCTCTGTAACTCTCAGCATTGCTATTGACCTTTGAGCACCCAGCCTGCATTTCACCCATGTCTCAAGGTTTAGCTGCATTGATCAGCCCACTGGATATACTGCTGGAAACAAAGCTTGGTATGATACCTTACTGATCTTTCCTCATTTCTGTTACTCAGAATGCCTCATGGTTGGAATGTACCTGAGAGACAACCTAGTCTGATAATCCTTAGCCAGATGTACAGAAGAATCTCAGGAAGCTTTCTAAAAATATGCATTAGACAGGAAGCTCAGGATTTGGTGAACATTCTCTCTGTAATGCTGTTACAAATGTATTTGTTATGCTGTGTATCCATTCTTCTCTTCTTCCTCTGCCAGGAATGTGGATGTGATGGCTGAAGCTCTGGCTGCCATCTTTGAGCATGAGGAGCAGATGGTAGCCTGGTGAGCTGGGAATATTTTGTCTCTATGCATTGCTTAAAGTAGACTATTTCCCTTTACAGTTTTATGTAGGAGAAAAGAATAAACTTCTATTTATTTAATTCACAAAAAAAAAAGTCCAGACATACTCTTTGAGATTCAGGCTCTGAATGTAGCTGCCTGTTCCTTTGCTTTTTCAGTAGCTTTATAAATTCTTTGTGGTGGTAACCACTGTTCTGATACTTCTTTTGCAAACTGACAAAGAGAAACACACTATCATGCATATATACAGTTAACTAGCAAATAGTTGATTGATTGGCTAGTTGCCTGTCCTTCGTCTACTCAGAGAAGATAGGGTTAATTGGAGGAATCAAAAATTCTGGGATTTTATTCTGATTCTGTCAACAGCTAACTATGTGGCTTTGGAGTTCATTGTGGCCCATTGTACAATGTCAGGTTTGAAATGGATGATCCATACATTGCATCCATTTCTACCATACCATGAGGCTGACTGCAGTTCTGAGAGGCGTATGTTGTGGTATTTCCAAGGTTTACATGTGTGAACCTGACTGGTTACACTCATTTTGTGACACTGTTGGTCTGAGCATGATGAGGAAATGGATGGAATCAGCGATGATTCTGTCTACCTGGAAGAAAGAACTGAATGTAGAACTTTGCCTCATGCAAGCCAGATGAAAATTCAGTTGCCTTATTATAGATTATCATAAAGAAAAATCAACATGATTAGATCTGATGACTTGAAAGCACTGGGAAGTGAAGTTGTGTCTGAAAACTAGCACCTTGGTGGAAAATGGTTTGATGGTTGCTGTCACCTTCCTTCATCTTTCACCTATTGCCTGGCAACCTGAGTGTCAAATTCAAAAGCTAAGATGGTGTCATTACTCTAGGAGAACACATCTTCCAGATGCTTCACGTGGAGGACCAGTCCTTTGTAGAGTGACATTTTGACAGAACTTCAGCCAAAGAAGTAGTTTTGTTAGATCTGTGAGACAGGCAAGGCTATTTCCTGCTGTCTCTCCATCCATTGAGTAGAGAACACTGGCTGTGATATCTACTGCCCCCCAAGTAACCCTTGAGCTTTGAAAGGTCCTATAAGCAGCCTAGGTCTCCCTGTTGCTTCTTCTTGGTTCCTGAGCAGCAGAACCTCCCTGAGTGTGTTCATTCCCTCTCAATGGTTAGTGTCTGCCTAAAGGGGCTTAGTGCCTGCATTTAACATAAATCCTTAGGGTGGTGTTGCAGTCAGTGGTTTTCAAGGGAATAGGTTTAATATAGGACACATAATATAGGCCAGTGGTGGAACCTAGAAAGTCTGCACTGGCAGGGTGAAGGACGTGTGCCAGAAGGCTCAGGGATCTGCACTGGAGCCAGGAAACAACACTCAAGGTAAGGACCAGAGTTCCCCTGAAGAGAACAGCAGCCATCCTCAACAATGGCAAGGACCCAAGCTCCTCCTACTCCAAGAAGAACAGCCAAGTCCATATCAGGAAAACCAGTTGCAGCAAGCTTCTACAGGAGAATCAACAGCATACAATCTTCACCTCCTGCTCTCCTTTTATGCCATTGGCGGCAATCCTCAGATGTGTCTTCCGTGCCCAGAACCACACTGACTCAGTTCAGCTGGGTGTTCCCACTTAAGTTGACCATTAGTTCATCCACCATAAATGGTATCAAGCAGTGAGGTTATGGTGATTCTAGTTGTTTTGCCCTTTCCTTTATTTTAATCTGTCCAAAGATGTCACATAGTTCTGAACCCAAAATTAATGTTGAATGAGCTAAAAGTAGAGACGGATGGATCAGCCAAGCCAGGCTGCAGATACAACCAAGAGCGTCAGAGGTCTGCTCATGCTCATCTTCCTAGGAAAAGCCTTTGGAAGCCCACAAGTACACACAAGTGAATTATCACCCTTCCAACTGTGAGCAGCTTCAGTATGGAAACTTAGGTGGGCAAATTTCTCAACAGATAAGTTTCACAGAACTGAGCTAACAAAGTCTACTTGGTCTGTTGTTGGGTGTTTTATTTGCCATTGTGGTGCAGTTAGACACTAATGACTAGATTGGGACTTTTCCTGCATTTGTGCAAATGACAAGTCATTTCTAGTTATTGTTAATTCATCTTCTTTACTGTGCCAATGATCATCTGACAGTGGGCAGACAACACCATTCAAGGCAGCCTCCACAGAATGCAAAGAGCAGTCGGTGCAGCACCTCCTCACAGTCTAAGTAGACTCTGTCTGCATGTGAGTGAGGTGAAATTAAGTCCTGCCTGTTGCCACCCTTGTTCTATTTTTACCTCTCAGATCGATTTGTTCAGAAGCAAGAATAGTACTGCATGCACATTAACAAAGTTTGCCCTGAGCACCTCCTGGTTCTGTGAAAAAGAACTAAAGACAGTGCCCTGAATAGCAATGTTGGTGTGCAGTGGTTTCCTGGGCCACCTGGTGAGCATACAGACATCACAGTCCTTGATTGGTGGCCCAATCTCATGACCGCATTTCAGTCTCTACCAATTTTCTCTATCAGAATCATGTCCTTTTCCTGTACATAATTTTAGAGTGATTCGATTAATAGAATAACAACATCAACAATGTCTCCTTTTAATTACAATAATTTTTCAGACACATGGAACGTTGTAGTACCCTAGTCAGAAGTGAGTGCTGTGTCTTATTATCAAAGTGGCTGTGTACCATGCTCAGGTTCAGTGTGGAAGTTTGCTTCCGTGGCCCCTACCTACCGTGCCTAATTCAGGCAATCTGTGTTCCTGTCCGTGGTGATGCAATCATCTCTTGAAGCTTTCCATCCGGCACACCTGTCCTGTTCTGCACATGCCACGTCATCGGTTCTGACTTGTGACTTTAAGCTTCAAGTCTAACCCTCCTCCCAATAAGTAATTCTTGATTTTAGCAGTTTAAAGAAGAAAACATTTTTGCTGACCACCTCTGGGTGCTGAGAGGTCCTGTGGCAACTGGCACATGAAGAGTTTTAAGCATGGGGAACATGTAGCCCCACCTGCACTTTGTGAATTTGTCATTGGAGGAAAACATAGGGCAGTGCCTAAGACAAACAGTCCCACTGGGTTGCTATGTCATATTCTTCGTAGTGAATAAAAATTTCCCTAAAAACCCAGTAGGAACAACCAGGCATAGTGGCGCATGCCTATAATCCCAGCACTCAGGAGGTTAAGGCAAGAGGATTGCTGTGAATTCGAGGTCAGCGTGGGCTACAAAATGAGTTCTAGATCAGCCTGAACTGCCTAGTGAAACCTTGTCTTAAAAAAGAAAAAACAACAATAGAAAAGTACTAGATTGCAGAACAATATCCCACTTGTCATGAAATGTCTGGATTCTGTTGCTGGGGCACTCGAGTACCTAGTGGAAGTACAGAAGTTGGTTTGCATTTGGGGCTATGTTGTTTGCAAAACTAAAAACCTTTGAATGCTGGAACCTTATCAAAAGTGGCGAGCAGTTCTTTCTGCTTCTAGGAAAGGCTTGTAGGAACTAAGAAAGACTGGCAGACCACGAATAGATCTCCCCACTTGCACAGAGTGCCCATGTGCTCTGCGGAAAGGCCAGTGGCCCACTCAGTGTTTGAACCACTTTCCCCCACAGTGGAATTTGCCATAAGTTCAAAGCACAGGTGATGGATTTGACCTGAGCTGGAGAAGCAAGAAAGGAGCCACCTTCTCCCTAGTAATGTGCCAGTGTGGGAGGGTGGGAATGTGCAATCTTGGGAAAATCATCTCGAATTTCTGAGACTCAGTGTCCCATCTAAGAAAAAAAGGAGTTAACAGAAACTATAAAACAATTCTAAAAATAGTTAAGGACTAACATTTACTGGACTAACCTTTACTTACATGTGCTGAGTACTGCTTTAAGCATTTTGTTATTGGCTTTACTGGATCTCTCACGATAACCTGTAAGATAGGTACTGTTACCATCCCCATTTTACATGTAGGAAAGCTGTGGGCCTGAGTTTGAATCGAGGCACCCAGCTGCAGTGTAGAGGCCCAAATGCTTAGCTACTATGTGATATTTTCCCCAGGGTTCTAAATTATGTAAGATGAAGAGAGAGAAACCATGTTACCCTGCAACCTTTATAAAAACCACTTGGCCAGATGGAGATACAAAAAGCAATTTCTAAAAACAACAATGATAAATCAGCAATGAAAAGAAGGATTATATAATAAATGGTTCTAGTACAATTGGTTAGCTACTTGGAAAAGATATCAAAGCAATTTAGATCTTCATGTCATACAGTTTGCCACAATATTTTCCAAGTTGATTAAATACATTAATAGAAAAAGAAGAAGAAAATAGGAGTGAGTATCAAATCTCTGTGTTGGTGGAAGACTTAAATAGTTCAAAGCAATAGCAGAAATTACAAATGATAATTTCAGCTTCAAAAAATTAGAACTATCTACATCAGAAATAAAACAACAACAAACAATAAATTTGGGAAAGTACTTAACAGAAATGTGGTATTTTTTAGTAGCCATATTTAAAAATATGTCTAAAGTAATAATAACAACAAAGACTCTGATAAATAGCAAAGATGTATACATTGCCCTAATAGATATGAGGAAAAATGTTCAACCTCAGTAATAAGCTCTAAAATTCTAATTTAAAAAGAAATGCCATATTAGTATGATTATATTTGTGCATCTGTCTTATATATACATACGTGGATGTGGTTGTGTATATACACACATCCATTTCCTGTGGAACTGCCGGAGAGGCATAGCAGTAATGAAACCCCTGTTACAATCTTGGTTTCTAAATATTGTTCTTCACTAAAAGGAATTGAAGGCAAAGTTAGCACAGCAGAACTTCTTACAGTATCTGATGCCAGGAAGCAGTGCTCACACGGTAGTCCAAGGGACTCCCACTGGAGGAACCTGAGGTAATTAGAGCATCAAGATAAATAATCACATTAACAGAGTCAATGGAAATTCATAAGCCTATACTGATATGTTAGTTAATGATTGAATAAATGGGGGAGAATGAGGAAAACTTCACCTTAGGACATAATGCCACTAACGGTGTGAATGGAGGAGTGAAGTTACAATGTCATCACATAGCCACCACCCCACTGTTTCCCAAGAGTTGTCAACCTATGCTAAAACTAGCACACGGACTTTGAATGAGGAATATGATATTTACATGAATTGCTTATTAATTAAATACAAGCTTTTCACTAGAAAAACCTAGACACCACTTTAACCAATGATCCAAGTTAACCACTAATAGATACAGCAACTGCTGATGTGCCACTGAGATGGACATATGTCACTTCTCTAGTGTTCCTGCCCCAAGTGCACAGCCTTCCTGTAATCAGGAGGAAATATCAGACAGACCCAAACTGAGGGGCATTCTGCAAATATCCTTCCTTGTGCTTTTTCAAAATGCCGTGGTCATGAAAGACAAAGAGTGACAGAACCGTTCTGCATTAAAGAGACTAAAGAGATATGACATCTAAACGTAATGCATGATCTTGGAGTGAATCCTGAACTAGACTTTTTTTTCTTCGTAGAGAGGACATGGGGTGAAATTTAAGGTCTGCAGAATAAAAACAACATTATATCACTGTTAGTTTTCTGATTTTTCTAATCACACTATGTGAGACTGTGCTTGTCCTGTTGAAACCCAGGCACAAGGGCATCATGTTTAGAACTTTGTCTTAGAG
>RJWT010017854.1:0-19158 GCA_004365215.1 Cuniculus paca | reverse complement strand
TTGTGTACAGGAATGCTATTGATTTTTGAGTGTTGACTTTGTATCCAGCTACCTTACTGAATTTGGTTATTGCATCTAGAAGTCTTTCATTGGTGTTTTGGGGGTCTTCTAAGTAGAGAATCATGTCATCTGCAAATAACAATAATTTAACTTCTTCCTTTCCTATCCTTATTCCTTTTATTTCTTTCTCTTGTCTAATTGCTCTGGCTAATGTTTTCAGCAGTATATTGATTAATAGCTGTGATAGTGGATGTCCTTGTCTTGTTCCTGATTTTAACAGTGAAGGCTTTCAGTTTTTGACCATGTGATGTGATGCTGGCTGTTGGTTTGTCATAGATGGTTTTTATCAAGTTGAGGTAAAGACCATCTACTTTGATTTTACATAGGGTTCTTATCATGAATGAGTGTTGGACTTTATCAAAAGCTTTTTCTGTGTCTATTGAAATGATCATGTGATTTTTATCTTTGACTCTATTGATATGGTGTCTTACATTTATTGATTTGCATATGTTGAATCATCCCTGCATTCCTGGAATGAATCCCACTTGGCCTTGGTGTATAATTTTCTTGATGACTTGCTGCATTCTTTTTACCAGTATTTTATTGAGGATTTTGGCAGCTATGTTCATGAGGGAGATTGGCCTCTCGTTCTCTTTTTTGGTTGGGTGTTTCTCTGGTTTTGCTGAATTCTGCGAGAAATTCAACAAAGTCTTAATGCCAACACTCCTCAAACTCTTCAATGAAATTGAAAGGGAAGTAAGTCTCCCTAACTCATTCCTGGAAACAAGTATTATTCTAACACCAGAGAAAAATGGTTATAACTGATATATACTGGTTTATTTTTGTCATGTTATCTTCCTCCTGTGGTTTGTTTATCTTTTCCGTCTGTTTTTTCCCCCTTCTTGGTGTTTTTTTGTTTGTTTGTTTGTATTCTTGAAGTTGTGTTATTTTTACGTCTATCTAGAATATATTTCAGTATTCTTTGCAGGGTTGAATTGGTGGTCATGAGGTTCTTCAGCTGCTCTTTGTCATGGAAGTATCTTATTTCTCCACCAATTTTGAAGAATAGTTTTGTAGGGTACATCAATCTGGGTTGGAAGTCATTTTCTTTTATGGTTTGAAATACTTTACTCCATGCTCTTTTTGACTTCATTGTGTTGAGAAGTCTGCTGTGATTCTGATAGGCCTTCCTTTATAGGTGATTTGTTTCTTTTTCTCTAACAGCTTTTAATGTTGTGTTCTTATGTTGAATCTCTGATTATTATATGTCTGGGTGTAGATTTATTCTGGTTATGGCTAACTGGAGCTTTATTTGCTTCACTTATCTGTATGTCAATTACCTTTCTCATGTTTGGGAAATTTTCAGCTATTATTTCTGTAAATAGTCTTTTTATATAATTTGTGGTGTCTCCTTTTTTGTTTACACCTATCAATCTTATATTGTTTTTCTTTGCATCACCTTGCCACTGTTGAATTGTTATTTCCTGATTCCTTGTTATTTTTAAAAGATCTTTCCTTTCTTGTTTACTAGCTGCAATCTTGTCTTCGAGGTCTGAACCTCTATCTTCACATTCACTGAGGCAACTTTGCCAGCTTTTGGTGGAATTTTTGATTTCCTGGATATCTCTTTGAATCTATTTCATCCATTCTATTTCTTTCTTGTATTGTTCATTGAAAGTTTCCATCATTTTGCAGTGCTTCTCTATTTTTTTTAACTATGTCTTCTTTAGATGTGTTCAGCATTTCTTTCATCACATTTATCATCTCTCAGTTTACCTGGGAGATTATTTCTAATCTGATTTCCTTTACAGCTTCATGGAGTTGTTTCTTTACTTTGGTTGCTATCATTTCAGAAGTTTGAGGTGTATGGCTTATCCTTTCTTCTATGTCCGTGTCTCTGGGATAGGCTGGAGGTGTGAGATTGCGTTTTGCTCTTTCATTTTGTCATTTTGCTGTATACCCCTTTGTCAGCTGAATGCAAAGTCCCAATTGTTTCCTGGGTTGAGGATGGCTGCCTGTACTGCAAGGTGTTTCCCCAGTTGAGATGGGGTCATTAGGCAGGCCTTACTAGATCCCTGGGTGGCACTTAAAGGTTCCCTAAGTGGGGGGAGTATGCTGGGTGAACCTTCAGCATGCCCCACTTCATATGCCAAGGCTCTCTGACTGCTTGAGGTTGCTGGGTGGACCCCACCAGGTTGCTTGTGATGCCCCGAGGCTATGTGGCTAGGTGGAATTCATTGTGCATGCCTTCAGTTCATGACAGGCCCACCGCTGAGGCTGCCCTGCTGCTTGGCGTTGCTGGGTGGAACTCAGGCAGGACCCCAGGGATGTTCCAAAGCTCCCTGGTTGTTTGGGGAGGCTGGGTGGGGCCCTACCAGGTTGCGGGTGAGGTCCTGAGCTGCACGGCTATGTGGAATTCACTGTGCAAGCCTTCAGCTTGTGCTAGGCCCACCACTGAGGATGCCTCTCTGCTTAGGGTCACTGGGAAGGATCCTGGCAGCACCCCAGGATTGTTCCAAAGCTCTCCAGTTGCTTAGGGAGGCTGGGCAGGGCCTTACCAGGTTGTAGATGAGGTCCCAAACTGCACAGTTAGGTGGAGATCGCTGCGCTCAGTTAGTATGTTTTGAAAACTTCTCTATTATCATCACTAATTATTGGAAAAAAGCATGTAATTTGCTTTTATCTTATTGAATATATTTGGAAGAATTTTCTATTAGCATAACTTAGTACATTTATTTTCTTTTTCACTGAAACATCAGATTTATGGTCTATTTGGAAACTTTGTGTGAATTGAGATGTGACCTAGCAGTCTATAGATATTGAAAAATACAAATACCGCACATGGTTGAAAACTTTTTTTGATTATGGTAAAATATATGTAGCATAAAAATTTTGTTTTAACTATTTATAAGTATTCACTTCACTACTACTATTTATTTCCAAAATATTTTCATCTCTCTAAAAATAACTTTGTATTTATTAAGCAGTAAATCTTTACTTCCTCTTCCATTAATTCTTGGCAATCTTTAATCAACTTTCTGTCTCTATGAATTTGCCTTTTTGAGACAGGGTCTCTCTATGTAGTTCAGGCTGGCCTTGAACTCACTCTGTAGCCCACGCTGACCTTGAGCTGGTGGTGATCCTCATGGCTCACTCTCCTGAGTGGTGAGATTATAGGTATGTGCCACCACACCTGACTTTGAAATTGTCTATTTTATATATAAGTGATCTCACACAATATTTGTACTTTTATGTTTGGCAAGTTTCATTTAGTATAATGTTTTGAATGTTTATTCACGTTGTAGCATGTATCAGACCTTTGTTTCTACTTATAGCTGAATAACTTTGATCTATTAATGGACTCTTGCATTGTTTCTACTTTTTAGCCATCATGAATAATGCTGTTATGAACATTTGCATACAAGTATCTGAATTTCTGGTTTCAATTTTTTTGGCTGTATTTTAGGGGTGGTGTTTTTCGGCTATACAATAATTACATATTTAACTTTTTGAGAGACCTCTCACAAAGTGTTTAAAGTTAAAAATATTTAATGCCATTTGATGAAATAAGGTACTACATCATGCAGCATGCAGAACAGATGCACACAGAGAGATGACTAGTGTAGAAGCCTTTATGTGACATTGCTTGTTTTAGTACCTGCAAGAGTGATATGTAAGTAGCAGATAGTGCCTCAAAAATATGTGGAATAAATTAGGATATAACTGAAGTTTGTATTTTATTTAGTACTAATACCCTACAGTTCTACAAGCAATGCTTGGTACAGTTGTTAACAGTAAATTAATGCTTGTCTATTGAGACTTACTGTGGCATATACTGCATGGAGTTGCTCATAGAAGAAGCAGCTCAATTGTTAACTGGCTTCTGCAGTTTGGAAGGGTCCCTGTACTGCTTGAGATTTGAGGCTTTTCTATCTTTGCTATTGTTTGGATATGATGTGAGTGTGTCCCCGTTGGTTCATGTGTTGGAAGTCTGGTCCTCAGTGTGTGAGTGTGTGGGGAGGTGGTGAAACCTTTGAGAGGTACAGCCTAGTGGAAGGTGATTAGGTTATTAGGATGCAGCCCTCAGAAGGGATTATGATAGTTCTTGTGGGATCGCAGTTGTTCTCATTGCAGTGAATTGTTAGAAAAGAGCAAACCTGACTTCCTCTCTGCTTTTTGGCCTCCTGATTTACTGTGTGAACCTTCTCACACTTATTTCTGCCATTGTGATGCTGTTAGGAGATCTTCACCAGAGCAGAGCTGATGCTGGTGTTATGCCTTTGAACTCTAAAGTTGTGAGGTTTATAAACTTTTTTTAATGCAATGCCAGTGATCAAACCCAGGGACTTGCATATGCTATGCAAGCTCTCTACCACTGAACTACACTCTGAGTCCTAAACCTCTTTTCTTTTTTTCTTTATGTATTAGTGAACCTCAGGTATTTTGTTATGGCAACAGAAAATCAATTAATACATTTCCCTATTTCTTTTTTTTTGGTGTGTGTGTGTGTGTGTTCCTGAGGAGTGAACCCAGGCTCTTGTACTATTTCTTAATGTATTTATCATGTTTTCCTGAGAGGTGGTCACCTGGAGTTCTAGTGCCTCTGTTTCAAGAGCTCTGGTGGATGACCATTTCTTTCCTTGATATGCTTCCTAAGAGCCACCCTGTCTCTCAATTTTGTTGTCAGACAATTCTATATATCTGTTTCACATGTAGTGACACAATAACAGACACTTGATTTATTTAAAAGTCTATAGCTAAAACTTACATGAATTCAATCATTTCCATTTACATCAGAGATTGACAGACTATGTGATCCCCAGTGTATGTACAGTCTATAGATTAGGATTGAGTTTTATATTTTTAAAGATTATTAAAGAAAAAGAAAGCAAACTATGTGGCAGAGAACATATGTGGCTTAAAGTATTTATTGTTTGAGTCTTGATAGAAAAAGTTTCCTACTCCTGATCTAGCGTCTTAGTCTGTTAGTTTCTATGCATGTGAATATTTCTAACTCTATGTCAATAAAAAATTATTTTTTTGGGAATTTATATCAAACTTAGGACCTGTGCATGCTAGACAAGCACTCTGAACCTATCGCTTGCCCTAAAAAAATTATTGAATAGTGATTAGGCACCTGTATCTATTCAAGAATTACCATGATGGATTTCTCTGGGTGATCTAGTACATTTTTTGTTATGACTTTAAAAACAACTTTAAAAGGTGTGTTGTCACAGTTAAGATTTTGAAAAAATTAAGATTTATAGTAATTCATTGTTCTCCAATTTCTGTGGCATTGGCTTGACAATCAAAATCTGGGTTCTGTTTTTGACAGTTACTGGTTCAGTGGGCATGGTATTAAGTTTGAAAAAAAAAGACCAAATGAAACAGTGGCTCATTAGAGGTATTTAAAACTCTTTGGAAGGAACACATCTTAAAAGCATGAAGCATTTTCAGAATCATGTTTACATATGTTAAGTGCATGTTGTAATGAGGAATATCATAAGGATGGACCGTAGTGATGAGACTGAATTTAGATGTTTTGTAAAGGTTTCAAAAGATGTTTTTCCTGTTTTATGTACTTTATGTACTTTATGTACTTTTGTACTTTATGTACTTTATGTACTTTTTTATGTACTCTATATACTTTTGAGAATAGATTTGGACAGATCATGTAGCCTAAAAATTTCTCATATTCAAAGGAAGCAGAATCTATTGTATCATTTTTTAATGTAAAATTTAGTAGCCATTATTTTACTGACAGTAATGTGTCAGATAATTGGCCCAGGCTTTTATATTTATTTAATCTACTTCATCTCTCCTGTGATTTTTCTTAACTGTCACAAAGTATGAATCGATTGTGTTTATTGAAATGAAAATTCTGTCATGTGGGAAAGTTGTTGAAAGTTGCGAAGTACCTTCAGAAGTCTGACTCATCTTTACCTCTTCCTTCAGCTTGCAGCTGTTTGTGATGTATTTGTGGAAAACTATGTTCCTGGCAAACTGTCTGCCATGGGTCTGGGATATGAAGATGTGGACAAGATTGCTCCTCATATCATCTATTGCTCCATCACAGGTATTTCAACTCCATTCCCAGTTAAGTGAGTAGGAATTCCAGGGCTGCATTTTCTTGTTTCTGTAAGAAACCTCTTGCCAGTGTTAGCTTTCTTGATGTAAGTGTGCTTTCTCTCTTTCCAAAAGAATGTTAATTGTGCTTTCTCTCTTTCCAAAAGAATTTTAACCTAAATGAACATGTTCATAAATGCATTGAGTACTTGTGTTTCTTCTTGGAATTGTCTGTCCATAATTTTATCAGTGTTCTATATTGATGTTTTACAAATATGTGCAAAGTACTGTGATTAATATGGATGAATTACAGGTGAAACATTAATTGACTTTAAGATAACATGGAAGCTCAGTTTAACTCCTAGATATATTTGCCAGTGCCAAGCCAAGGGAAGGAAAAGAATTCTGTAAAGTCTTCTGAGTGCTCAACCCTTACCAGTGGCTCTTGTGTGGGTGTATGGGTCTGTGGGTGTGTCTGTAGATTACTGGGGGAAAAGTTACAGTGTTACTCGGTTTTACATATTTTGAAAGTACTTACTGATTTATTAGGATGTAATGTAGAAAGGTGATTTTTACTTAAAATAGAAAATCATATTAATAGTTTTGTCAGAAAAAGTCATAGTATTTTTACTTTTTATTGATTCATCTTCCAAAGGTATAGTTCTGGTCTATCATCTGCCAGGCAGTATTTTATGGTTCTGGTTGCAGGAGTGAATAAAACACACCTGTTATCCCTAGGAGATTTATATTCTAGTTTATAGTTGTTGAGTCTAGAAGAGATCAGGGTTAAAGAGAAAAATAAAGTAGGACAAAGAGGAACTATTTAGATTGAGAGTTGAGATAAGGCTTTATTGTGAAGGTAAAATTTGAGCAGATATTTGAATGAAGTAAAAGAATGGGCCATACAGGTGTTGGTAAAGAGGGTTTCAGAGGATGAATACAAAGTGCAAAGGACCTGCACTGAGAATGTTCTGGGCATGTTTGAAGACCAGCAATACCAGTGTGGCTGAAGTAGAATGAACAAGGTAACAGGAAGATAATTTAGGGAGATGTAGATTAGCAAGATCACAAAAACCTGTTGGCTGCTTTTACTCTAAGTAGGATTGTAAGCTAATGGAGGATTTCGAACAGAAAAATGATATGATCTGACATTTTCCAAAAGGATCTCCCTAGCCATTGTGTTGAGAATGGACCATAGTCTCTACAGTGTAGAGGACAAGTGTGGAAGCAGAAGCACAATTATGAAGCTGTTGAAATTTTCCAGATTAGACATGGTGGTGCCTTGAGTTAGAGCAGTAATGATGCAGGCAGTTGGAGAGTGATGATTTCTGAATGTTTTCCAAGTAAATTTGCGTAGGATTTGCAGATGGATTACAGATGATCATCAGTGAAAGAGTGGCTAAAGATGTTGCTTTGAGTTGTGCCTGAGCAATTAGAAGAATAGAGTTACTATTTCCTGAGATGAGAAATGCAAGAAAGGAGATTTTTTTAGTGTAAATAGCAAGAGTCAGATTTTGGACTTGTGTTTCTGAGTTGCCTATTCAAGTGGCGAAGTAGAAAAAAGGATTGAAACTGAGAGTCAAGAGTTCACAGGAGATTGGAAATTTTATAGTTAGGAGTAATTATGAAGCCTGGGTGAGGGCACTCGAGAGTGAGTACTGACAGAAAAAGGAGACTTTATTGGGCCAAATCTCATGCACACCAATACTAGATGTTTGGATGATTACTAAAATACAGGGAAGGAAATTGAGAAAGATTTGTCATTGAGTTGGGATGAGAACCTTCTAGAAGCCAAGTACACAAATTGCTTATTTGCAAAGACAGCATAAGGTTAAAACCCTAGAGCGTGTATCCACAAAGGCAAAAAGCATACTTGCATTTTGTAAATGTTCTCTGCTTTCTTTCACTTTCAAGCCATTGTACATGTTTCCACTGCTGGGAATATGGTTTTCTTGCCATTTCTGTTTGCACTCTCATTTCCCTTTAGAGCTCAATTTGAGTGTCATTACTTAATGCTTAATCCCAGAAGACTGGGTTGGGTGTTTTGGTCCACACTTGGCATTTGTCTCTTTCCTTGCTTTCTCTTTCATTTTCCTGTAGGTTCTTGTTGTATTCCCACTTCCGCCCATGGTGCAGAGCAGATGGTAAGGGTTCAGCAAGAGTTTCTTGAATCAATGAATGCTTAATCAGAACTTGACTAAAGAATTTTATTTTTATTTTATTTTATTTTATTTTATTGTTTTGGTACCAGGAGTCGAACTCACGACCTCATGCTTGCCAGGCAGGGCCTTGTGCTGCTGAGCTAAACCCTTGGCCCTAAGAATTTTAAATAGCTGCTAATTTCTCTGCAATCCACTTTTCATAGATAAGGATCAGTGGTAAAGTTTATGCTTATATTTTCCAAGGAAACTTCTAGAGGATAACCTGCAGTAAGTGCATACTTAGCCTAATTTGTTATTTCTTCTACAGCTTATCCATATCACTATATAATGATCATTGTTTTAAGGTACCCAAAAAGCTTGTACCATGAAGTAATTTAATTATTGTCATAGATCACTATATCTTGGGTCTTTTCCTAAGGCAGGGAGATGAACTAGTACATTTAAAAAGATTGAAAGAGGAACTAAGAAAAAAACTTTTCCCCTTTTGTTTCAGTAACTTTATTTTATAATAGAAACCTGAAAATCTTGTTTTACTGCAAAAGGCTACAAACTATGTTGTTAAAATATTTATTAATCATAAAATAATAATGAAAACATTCCTGTCCCTGTACATTCAGCTTAACTGAGATATTTGAATACTTTGCTTTTCATGGTGTAATATTTTGTGGTAGTTACCTGTGGTCATTAACCTGTATACTGGATAAAGTTTACAGAGAAGTTCTTTACATGGTGGATAACACTTTCTCTCTAGGTCTGATTCTTTTTAGACATACCATTTTATAGATCTGTAAACACAGCTTTATTTTTGTTTTTATAATCAATGTTTATACATGAAAGGAGAGATTTTTTTCATTAGAATCCCAAATCCAACAGAAACATTGAGATCTAAAATATTTATATAGGCAAATTATTATTTTTTGAAATACTCTATTAACATAATATGCTGTGTAACTAACAAATATGAACATCTTAAATGAAAAGAAGTATTTATTTCTCTTTATTGTGTTGGTGGGCAGTTGAGATTCAGCTCATATAGACTGGTTAGGTCTGACTCAAAATTGTGGGTTGGGACCCCAGTTGGATCACTTGGTTTTTAGCGCTTCTCGTTATTCTGTTATTCTTTCCATCCCCATATTCTCACAGTCCTTAGAATGGCAGCCACACCATACAGTTCATTCTTATTTATTTCCTGATAAGGAAACAGGTCCAGAAGGTTTAAGGGGCCTAAGGTCACATGGCTATAATAACAGATGGGTTTAAACTCAGGCTTTTTGACTTAATATTAAGTGACTCAATGTTTTTCATACTTAAGCTTATTAAGTGCTGACATAGGTTTTGTGATTACAAGGCAATGAATAGCTCCACTTGAAAATTATTTTTATATTTTTCTTTGTTTACTGTTAATCATATTTGCAGTTGTGGAGGTCATGTACAAATTCATTAGTCAGGGAGTGTAAATTTCAACAGATTCTTTTGGAAGGAAAAGTCATTTGTGAGTCATGAGTTTATGTGGATATAAAGCAAAGTTCATCTGTTGTAGAAGTTTGGTGTTCTTGGTAACCAGTGTTTACTTTTATTTTGTAATAAGACTGATTATATCAGTCTAAAGTCACACATGTCTTGATTGGTATCCTAGACTTTCCTGATGTTTCTCAGTGATACTGCTATCTTGTGAGTGCTTTCTAAGCCCACATTGCCTGTTCTCACTCGTACATCAGCCTTATTGCTAATGAGAGTAATCCTAGAAAGGCTGAGAGATTTACTTTCATGCCAGTTTTGTGGTTGAAGTCGCCTCAGTCTATGAAATCTAGCAAAATGCTGAACTGATCTCAAGGGAGGAAGGACTTGATTATTTTTATTAATTCAGTCCTCTTATCATTTCAGAGGAAGCTGAGTGTGCACATTAGGGGGCAGTGTTTAAGAAGCTATTATTCACTAGGAATTCCTTTTTGAGAAAAGAGTTTCCTGTGAACCACTAGACAGAACCTTTGAAGGGATATATTCATATTGTTTAATAAGGCTGTTTATTCCTCTTAAATGACCCCTCCGTATCGCTCTATATTTTCATTTTTAAATGGCAACTTTTGATCACATTTTAAAATTTTTTAAATGTTTATTAGTACATGTTTTCAGTACATAGTGATTACATTCATTATGGGGGTTGGTATATGTACATAAAACATCTTAATTCTTTTTACTTTCCTTTCCCCTTCCTCCTCCTTCCATATCTTGGTCCTTTTCACATTTGCAAAAGATCTATCTCCTTGTATACTTTCAAAAATTTAATGGTACTTCCACTAACAATTTAATTTTAAGTTGTACTTTTTTCCTTTGTGTCTTCTGAGCATGTGCTTAATTATGAAAATTTAGCAGTAAGAATCCTCTCTAACATATTTAAAAACATTTCTTCTTTTTATTCACATCATTACTCATTCCTTCTGGAAGGATAAACATTATATTATACTATTGTTGACTAAGTTTGTGGTAGGAAAATTTTGTATGTCCTTTAATAAAATTCCCTGGTTTTATTTAAGGAAAGGGGTTTGAAAAATGCTGTTTTGATTTTTGTGAATTCCTCAATGACATTGGAATCTCTGACCTTGTATGGACAGAATGCAGAATTCCTCTTGGGGGTAAAGCTTTGTGAGGTTAAGGACCCAATTCACAGAGAATTTTTGAGAGAGTTAAACCCACTTTTTAGATCTAAATAGAAAAATTCTGAGAGTTTTACTTATGAAATGAAATAATAGCATATGTCAGTTAAAACAAAGAGACGAGAATAACAAAGACAGTTTGTAAGAACATGGTATACAGATTTACCGTTAGATATTAAATCATATAACAATAATTATTCAGACAGTGTGGTTTTGGCAGAAGGAGACTGATATAGAACAGTGTCATAGAATAGGGAGCTTAGAATCAGACTGGTATGTATACAGAAATTTTTTTTTGTGTGGATTATACTATAGATCATTAAAAATGGAGAATTAAAAGATGATGGTGGAGTGAGTTTGTTATCTTTATGAAGAAAGGTAAAGTTGAACTTCTAGTTTATTTTATACACTAAAATAATATTGTATATAGATTTAAGCCTTAAATATAAAAAGTAAGACTTCACAAGTTTTAGAAAACATACAGGAAAATATCTCCATGATCTTAATGTAGGGACAAATTTTGTAGATAATACTCTAAAAGCACAAACTATATATATACATAGCTCAGCGGCACAGCATCTACCTGTAAAGTGCAAGATTCTGAGTTTGATTCTTGGTACCAAAAAACAAAACAAAACAAAAAAAGCACAAACCACAAAAGAAAATATCGACAAACTTGGCTGCTTATTAACATTAAAAACCTTCATGTATCAAGAAGTACTATAAAAAGTAAGAAGATAAGTAGCAGACTCTTGGAATAAAACTGACAAAGGATTATATCAAGAACATTAAAAATTCTTTTCAAGTCAAATAGAAAAAAAGAGAACCAATTCAAAAGAAAAATGAGCAAGCTCCAAAAAACAAACCATAAGTAAATATGTTATTCAGTCTCAATAGTCTCTAAACAATACAAATTAAAACAAAAATATTCTACATCCTACTCATGAGCTTGATAGATGTTCAAAAATCCGACAGTACACGTATGAGTGTAGCAAGGGAACCCTTGGCCTGTGCTGGTGGGACTGTGAATTGGTACACCCATGTTGGCAAGCACTCGTGAAGTTGCATGTGAATCTATCCTGTGACCTAAAATTTTATTTCTAGGTGTGTACCTATAGAAAATGAAAGTTTCCTAAACTATTTCAAATTCAGAAATAAAAGTGAGCAAACCAAGTTATGAAAGATGACATACAGAAGAACACCGTTTGTTTAAAGTTAAAATCACATAAAATATCATATATATTTTTAGTGATACACTCCTATGTGGTTAACATATAGATATACATGATAATGAAAAATACTAAATTCCAGAGAATGATCATCCCTCAGAGTGAGATAGGAGGAACATAGAGAAAGGAGGTGTATATACAGAGCTTCAATGCTACATGCAGAGTAACCTGACCTGGTGGTATGTATTTATTATTTTGTAGTTTACAACTGAAATAACAAGAGGAAAAGATCCATAAGCACCTAAGTAATGCCCTTCTACCATCCTCCCCTCCTATCCTGCATCCCTTCCCACTCACAAATATTTCTTGAGCTTGTATATATTCCTGGCTATATTGAGCATTCAGGGCAAAAACTGTAGGTGTAGTTCTGCAGTTCTGTAGAAACACTGTAGTTCTGTAGTTCTGTTTTAAGGAACTTATATCCTAGTACTAGAATCATTCTATGAAAGGTTAAAAAATACGGTATGCTGTGTATCAACAAATTGTGCTGTTATGAAGTAATCAAACAGAATACTGAGATTAATAGAGGAGGGCATGTATGTTGTAAATAGAATTTTTAGGGAAAGCTTTTCTGGAGTGGTAACATTTAACAAACTGAAGGGATGAAAAGGTTCTAGCCATGTAATGAGTCAGGGGAGAAATGATTCAGGCAGAGAGAATGCGACATGCAAGATCCAGAGACCATTAGGAACCTAACAGAAAGCCACTGTGTCTGGAGTATCAGTGTGTCTGGAAAACAGAGAGCAGAATGCCTGAGGAGACACTGCAGAAATGCGAAAGGACCATGGCGTGCTGGAAGGGGTTTCAGCACTAGGGCTCAATTCCTGGGTGACTCATCTCCTTATAAACATTGGCTATTGAAATAATGTTGGTGTTTCAGACAGTAGCTTAAATATAAAATTTCTTCAGATTATTAAAGGTCACTGTAATGTTTCAGCATAAATTGTAGAGGATGATGATGGGCAAAAATACATGGCAAGTCATCTAGCCACTGTATTCCACATTCCTGTTGTGCAACAAGGATACGAAACACTGCTGCAGTTGTAGTCTTATGAGAGGAGTGTGTGTGTGCATTCTTCTAATTTTCTATATATCCACCACCTAACCACATCTTTTATTTTATTTATTTATTTTGAGTTGCTTGGAATTGAACACAGGGCCTCCCTCATGCTTGGCAAGCCCTTTACCTCTGACCTATACCTCCAACTAGACATCTTCTACAACAGATAAAGTAGAAGTCAGCCTGCACTACAAATCCATGGAAATTTTGAAATAAAGAAAAGACTAGAGAAATATAAATGAAAGAAGGAAAGAGGAGGAAGGTAGGAAAGAAGTTATGTGGGAAGAGAAAAAAGTCAGAATTAAGTCAAATGGAATATTAAGAGGTAAGGTCTTTATTTGTTGTATTTGTAAGTTTTTAAATTTTATTTTAAAGAGAAAATAAAATAAATAAATTTTATTTTAAAGAGAATAAAAGAAAACAAAACAATAAAATCAATATAGGATTTCATAACAAGATGATAGGAATTTAACAATGGTTATTATATTGCCTATTGTTATCTTCGAAATAATTGCTCAGATTACCAGATACGAGCATGCAAAATTGATCAAACAATATGAGCACTAACTGTTCCTTTCCATGAACTAATAGAATTAGTAGTACAATTATCTTAGCTATCGTGTGTGTGTGTATAATTTTTTCCTTTTCCTTCTTTCTTCCTTTCTTCCATTCCAGTTGTTCTTTCATTTTGAGCAGTTTCTTTTCCTTATTTGTAAATTTCTTTTTGTTTTGTTTTCTAAAAACAATAATCCAAGCTGGTTGGTGGTATGTACCTGTGGTCCTATCTATCAGAGAAGGCTGACATGGAAGGGTCCTTTGTGTCCAGGAAATTGAGACCAGACTAAACAAATGTTGAGACCGCCGTCTCAAAAGAAAAAAAAGGTTGATCTCTAGCACTGCCAAAATTAAATAAAAATAGTAGTCTGGGTTAGTTCATCTGAAGATATTAACATGGCATTACACACCATTTCTGTATTGAATAGATAATAAATAAAAAGCACCTCTTGCTTTAATGCTTTTGACATTAAAAACACCTCTCAGGATCATGATAATAGAAAATTATTGGGACAAATTATGAGTGTCTCTGTTGCCTCTTGTTTTAGAAATATTTTCTCCCAGAATTTCAGAATGCTATGGCTATCCATCTAACTTCATAGAGATCCCTAGAAAAGTGTGGATAGGCATATTTACACTTCATAGTAAACTCAGAATTTAAATAACTAATGATACTATATCCACAGGGGAAGAGTACCTTACTATGCACTGTAACTACAGGGTTTTAAAACATAGCCCCTAAAGCAAGGACTGAGAATGTATTTCAACTGTAGCTGTGAACTGATTCCAGAAATGACTTTATACTTCTATTCTGATTCTTAACAGCATAGCATTTTTAATCTCAAGTATTTCTTTTTTGACATGCGCATGTAACAAGTGTGTCACAGGCAGATTCTGTCTTTTCTGTCTTATGCTTCTTCTGTAAGCTTGACCGTAATGTTTGTCTGTTTTTCTTGCTCTTGGATAAAATCCTAGGAAAGTCTTATACAATTTTTTTCTAGTTATTTTACTTAAAGTATTAAAAAGTCCAGTCAAATTTAATATCAAAATATTTAACTCTTGTCCAATTTAACTGAAGGTAAGGGGACAGTAGCATACCTTTCTCCTATGTCAAGATGCAATGATATATAGTACAGACAACTCTTTCCAAGGAAATCCTGGCCGAAGGTCTTATTTACCTCTCCACTTTTAATTTTTCTTTTCTTTTAATTAATTAAATTTATTGGTGCATTTTAGGTATATATATATTGATCACATTCATGACAGGGAATTTGTACCCATATATGATATATCTTGCTGCTTTTTCTCCCTTCCCTTACTCTTCCTTCATCCCTTCTTTCCCTACTTATCTTTCTACCTTTTCTTGAGTGAGTTTCAATGGATGATAAGCTAAGGGCAGCAAAGTTGGTTTCCTAATCTTTTAGCATGCCCTGCATTGGTATTCTGGCATGTAGGGCTTCCTTCTGGGTTTGGAGTCTCATCTGAAACAAGTAGGGAGTCCTGTTTGAACATTCTTTTCCTTGACATTTCCTAAAGAAATATGTTTTCTGGGGAGTAAAAGATACTATACACCTAGAATTTATATGGGATCTTCCCATATTTTCTTGTTTTACCTGGGAGATTATTTCTAATCTGAGTTCCTTTACAGCTTCATGGAGTCATTTCTTTACTTCAGTTGCTATCATTTCAGAAGTTTCAGGGGTATGTCTCATACTTTCTTCTATGTCTGCGTCTCTTAGGCTTGTTTGGGATGGGCTGGAGGTGTGAAATTGCATTTTGTTCTTTTGTTTTGTCATTTTCCTGTATTCCCCTGTGGCAGCCGAATGCAAAGTCTCAGTTGTTTCCTGGGGTGAGTATGGCTGTCCGTACTGCAGGGAGTTTTCCCAGTTGAGAGGGGGTCATTAGGCAGGCCTCATTGGATCCCTAGTGGCACTCGAAGGCTCCCTGAGTGGGGGGGTATGCTGGGAAGACTTTCAACATATGCAGTTGGCATGCCAAGGCTCCTAGGTTGCTTGAGGTTCCGAGTGGCATATCAAGGCTGAACATCTACGTAGAGTACCCTGTGCAGGCCCTCAGCTCACACCACGCAGCCCATTGAGGCCCCCCAGCTGCTTGGGGTCCCTGGGCATGCCCAACCAGAACCTGAGCGAGTTACCAAAGGTCCCCAGCTGCTTGGGGTCTCTGGGTGGGGCCCAACTAGGGCCCCAGCAATGTACCAAAGGTCCCTGGCTATTTGGGGACACTGAGCGGGGCCCTACCAGGTTCCGTGCGAGGTTCCAAGGTCCCGATGCTGCACAGCTAGGTGGAGTTCTCTGTGTGGGCTTTCAGCTCACACCTGGCAGTTCCCATATTTTCTTTACTCATTCCTTTTTTCCTTGAGTGTGTGTAATGTGAAAGGCATAATACCTTTTCATTGCTTATCATAGGTCATGGTTGACACTTTTACAACAGAAGACAAGTTAGCAAGGGAAAACCATAACAATTTTACTTAGAAGGTTGGTATTCACAGGTAAAGATTAAGAGACTTAGAGAAAAGTGTATTTTTGCATTTAGGTTTGATGAACAATGGTCAGCTATGTAGAAATGTGAGCAAAAGGGAATGATCTTATGGTAATTGTCTTAGTCATTTTCTTGTTGCTGGGACATGAGGCTAAATACCAACAATTTAAAGGAAGAGAGGTTTATTTTGGCTTAGAGTTACAAACCATGGTCGGCCCTCTCCAGGTCAGATGTGGCATTCCAGAGAGACTGGCAGAGGAAAACTGCTCAGATCATGGTGACCAGGAAGCAGAGAGAAAAAAGAGGAACTAAGAAGGAGATATGTCCTTCTAGGTCAGGCCCAAAGTTATCCACCTCTTTCCACCAGGTTCTGCCTCCTAACGGCATACTGTGCTCAGCTGCTGACTATAGTGCCGCCTTGATCCAGTCACCTTCCAGAAGCCTGCCCATGAGGCTGTGAGGGGGACATTCTCCATCTAAAACATAACAGTAGTAATCTCTGTGTGTGTGTGTGTGTGTGTGTGTGTGTGTTGGAGTGGTACAGAAAAGGTTAACATTAACTAGAATAAATCTGAGATTTTTGTCTTCAAAGTTTTTAAGTGTGAAAAAAGAAAATAATATTTATTATGACAAAAACATTTAATCTAATTTCACATACATCTTCAGCTATTGAAGCCCTTGGGAAAAGGATAAGTTTTTCATATACCTAACTTCAAAATCAATAAATTTTCCCAGCAGTAAGTAGCACTTTGAGGATGATACTGAGTTATTACTGGATATGAGGAATTCTTTCCTTAGGGAACTAGGAAACTGTGGGGTTAAGAAAGTCAACAGACTGAAACGTGAATAAAATGATTCTCATCATGTTAGAAGAATCAAAATCACTCTTTTGAAAAGACTTCTGCTTGGTGTAATTATAGATGCGCTAGTGAGTACCATCTCAGTACATAATTTTATACATAAATATGTGTGTGACCTACTCCATTTCCCAGATTTTTTTTCTTAGGTTATTGATAGAAGAGAAATACAAAACTTGAATAGACTGAGCTGTTATCTGCATGCCCTAATATTCTAGAAGCACAGATAACCTGAGCATAAAAAATATGGCATAAATCGAGTATGGTTCTTTACCCACAGAATCAGTTGGATTCATATTTGCCCTCTAACCTCTAATAGTTTTCAATTTAAAATATCTTGGGCATTAGGGATCAGAAGCAGGGAAAAAGACAACCAAGACGTGCTATTTCAAGTCTGTCACAAATTGAATGTTTCATAGATTGTGCTAGATAAACATTCCAGGATTTAGCCACTATCCCAAAACTCTTGTCAGAGCAAAATTGTTTCCTCTTATGGTAATAGGCTTTGGAAATAAGTCCACAAATTTAAAGAAGCAATGCTAGATAAGGAGAAATTTATACTTAAAAAGATAAATAGTAGTTTCGATAGCATTTGTTTTATGAATACTTATGATTTTTTCCATTTTTTGGTGATCTCCCAAGTACAATAGTACAATACTACAATCTTATTCTCTTTATTTGAACCATTGTCCATTTAGTCACAAGGGTCAAAAGCATGTGGAGTAAGAGTCATGAACTTTGAAGGATCAGAGATAGCGATAGAACACCAAATTGTGGAATCAGGGAGATCTCATTTTTTAAAAAAAAAACATAAAACCCACAAAAGTTTATCAAGTGAAAAATCCAAGTTAAAAAAATTTGGCAAACAGTAAAGAAAAATAAGCTTTATACATTCCTAGGTAAATGGATGCACCTTAAATGCATACTGTTAAGTAAAATAAATTGGACACACGTGTACATACTGCATTGTTTCTCTGGTGTGAGAAACTGAAAGTGTAAATAAGGACAAGATATGTGATAGGTATTGTGAGATAGGAAGAAAAAGTTCCAATGAGAGGGGGACAAGGAAGGAAGGGGCAAAGGAAAGAAGGGAAAAGTAAAAAAAATGAGAAAAGAAGGAAAAAAAATGGAAGCAAACTTTTGTAAATGGGGAAGGGAGGAGTGGTTGAAGGGAATGTAAGGGAATAGGAAAATAAAAAGAAACAAGTTATAGCATCATAGAGAACAAATTCTCTATGATGAATGTGATCATTATATATACCTAAAATGTACCAATAAAACCTGATTGGAAAAAAAAGTTTGGCAAACATATTTGGTTATAAAAGAAAAAAGTCTAATAAACAATCCAGTTCAAAAATGGGCAAAGTATTTGCACAAACACTTCTCTGAAGAAGATATGTAAATGGATAACAAGCGTGTGAAAAGATATTCATTGGCCATTAGAGAAATGTAAATAAGGCATAAGATGCCACTTCAACCTGTGAGGAAGGCTGTTATCAAAACTGGAAATAACAAGAGTAGGTGAGGATGTGGGGGAATTAGAACTCTTGTGTGCTATTGATGGGAATGTAAAATGGTGCTGTCACCGTGGAGAGCAGCACTGAGATTGAAGCATAAGAACTACCTCATGACCTAGCAATTCCACTTCTATGTATATAATTAAGAGAGTTGAAAGTAAGGTCTTAATGAGGATTTGTACAGCCTTATTCATAGCAGTATTATTCAAAGTAGCCGAAATGTGAAAGTGACCCAAGTATCCACTGATGGGTGAACAAATAAATAAAATGTGATACGTGCATGATGAAATTTTTAAAAAGGAAGAAAATTCAAAGACATGCTACAACAGTAGTGAACTTTGAGGAGATTATGTTAATGAAATTAGACAGTAATGAAAAGACAAATATTGTATGCTTCTACTTATATGAGGTAGAGAATAGTCAAATTTGTAGAGTCAGATGCAGTGGTGGTGGCCAAGTTGGAAAAGAGAGGAGGATGGAAAATTATTGTTTAATAGATACAGAATTTCACCTTTGGAAAATGAAAAAGTTGTGGAAATTGATATTGGTGATGGTAATA
>RJWT010017853.1:0-19151 GCA_004365215.1 Cuniculus paca | reverse complement strand
CAGGCGGGGATGCAGCCAGGAAAGGGGACAGGCTAGCACAGGTGACACAGCATGAGGATTCCCAGGCGGCCCCAGAACCCACCTATGCTTAGGGAAAGGAACTTGGTGCCATGCAGCAAGGAGGCGCCTGGGACACTTGAGGAGTGGCAGCAGCACAACACAGGGCAACAGAAATACCTTGGAGACCAGGGCAGTCGGGGCACTGCCTAGGTTTCTCTGCTACCACTGAGCCTCCCCAGTTGGCTGGCACTCCAGTGGCTTCCCTGATGATTGGGAGGCCCCACCTGGTTTTAACTCACCCGCAAAGGTGAGTATCTATTATACTATGCTTGGGGACATTGGTGGAAAGGCCATGCCAGGGTTGTCAATGGGAGTGGAGAGGTGTGAGGCAGGTCCCAGTGAGACATATAGCTAGGTGAGTACAGAGAGGAAACCAGTGCCTACCCATGCCAGTAATGTTCCTGAGGCTGAAAGAGACACACCTTAGCCAGCGCTCAGTCTGAAGACTTGTACTCGTCTCCTTGGGCTTCCAGCAAGGCGCCATGAACGGGCTGGCTTTAACCAACAGAAAGTTATTGATGCACAGTTCTGGAAGCTGAAATCTAGGTCCTGAAGGGTTGGTCCTTCCTGGGTGTGGCAAAGAAAATCTACTTCCTGTCTGTCTCCCAGCTTGTGGTAGCTGCCTGCAGTCCTCATTCCTTGGCTAAGAGAGTACCAGTCCAGTCTGCCTCTGTCATCACACACCCTTCTTCCTGGGTGCGTTTGTCCCTAACTTTTCCCCTTCTTATAAGGACAGCAGCCACAGGATTGTACTGGGCCTACTCTAACCCAGGATGACCATCTCTTAACCTGACTCATATTTGTAAACCTTGTTGTGTTCACAAGGTAGGCATGGATTTAGGGAGGACACTTTTAACTCAGTACAGAGTCATTAGGGAAGACTTTGTGGGGAGGAGCATTTGATCTTAGACTCAGATGATGGGATGCCAGAGAGGAAGTGGATAAAGGAAGATCAGGTTTAATTTGACCACAGGGGTTTCTGTCATCCTCCATCTCAGGAGGATAGGACAAGAGAAAAATAATTGGACCTCTCACTCCCACATCCTTACCCATCCCCGGCTCTGCCCTCCTGTCCCTCTCTGCTCCTTGTTAATCCTAACTTCTATTCACAAACAGCAATCTAGGATGGTTGATCATGTCATGATAATCAATCAACAGTAATTTATTGAGCACTTACCCTGTGACAAGCACTGCACAAAGAACTTCCTATACATGATTTCATTTAACCCTCACACCAACCCTTAGATATATTATGATTTCTTATCTTCCTTTGGCACTTGAAACAAAGCCTTGGGGAGACCATGTCATTTGTCCCGGGTCCTAGGTGGGAAGAGGGTTCCAGCCCCACTTACACTAGAACTGGGGGCAAAAGCCACTAGATCTCTTCGGCTCCCTCCATATGTCCTAAGCCTATGTCTTGGGGAGTGGAGGGTGGGTTAGGAGACCTCCAGAGTAGAAGGGATATGGAACAGGAAAGTTCTAAGGGACATAAAAAGGGAATGAGAAGGCGAGGCTCTCCATGGCTTCGAACTATTTTCAGCCAACCACACTTGCATCTTCTATCTGCCCTTCCTCTGGGGCTGCTGGGGAATGGGAAGAGGAGGAAATAAAGCTTCCACCTTCCCGCTGTTTCTGTGGGACCTGCAGTGCTTCCCCACCCTATTTGCAAGGCCATAAATAATCGAGATGTATTACTCAGGGATTGCCATGGTAACATCTTCAGGTTACCAGGGATGCAAGATCCAAACAAAAGTATTCGATTAAATATTTCTGGCCACTAGAGGAATCCAGCCATGGGATGCAGCGGGAGGAGGGGTGCGGAGGCATATTGCTTCTTTTTCCTTCCCACCCTCAGCTTCCTCTGCAGAGAATTATGGCTCTGCTGGGAGGCTCTCTCCCCCTCATCTCTTATTCCTGGGCTCTTTCTGTGTTCTGGAGATACAGAGCTCCCACCTACAATCTATGGTTCTCACATAAAACCAGGCTCCTCAAGGCAGTTCTAAAAGACATGCCCCGAGTTCTCAATAAACACATCCTCTTCTAATTGGCTTAGGATTGAGTTGACTATCCAACTTAAAATAGTCCCCACATACATCATTCTTCCTAAACGGAATCAGCAGGGCTGAAAGCCGATTCCCCAGCCCCTGCCACCGCTGAAACCAGGAATGTGATATAGATGCACAATTATGATAGGTGCTGAGAGAATAAACCTGGGTGTGATTGATAGGGCCTGGGATGCCACTCCACCCCCGGTCCTGCGGCTGGGAAGAGCTGCTTAGCATCCATCCATGGTCCTGCCTGGAGGCCCAGCCTGAGAATGAAGCTGTCTCCATTCCCAGAGCCCGTGCCCACTATGAATGTGTTTCTAATCACCTGCGTGTTTGTTCAGTGTAGACTTGCTCTGCCTTCCAAGGTAGTCTAAGAAAGCGCCAAGTGAAGTGGAGGGTAGCGGTGTGGATTTACAGTCCTGTCGGCAGGCCTCAGTGCACCGCTGAGAGAGGATTAATCTTTCCGGCCTTGAGTCACCTCTTCGTGGCCCCACCTTGGAGGGGCCAGACCTGGAAAGGATCTCACAGACCTTAGTTCAAGGCCTTTGTTTTCATGAAACAGAGCCCAGTGGGAGGTGAGGGATCTCACTGAAGGTCATCCAGCCAGTAAGTGGCTGCTTTCCAAAACCTGTATTTCTCCCTTGATCCAAGGCCCTGGTCTCCCTTGAACCAGGGCCCTGTTGGTCTCGTGCATAGCCTGAGAAGCTGGAGGAAGGGCTGAGCAGTGAGCAGAGACACTCAGGTAGCCCCTTGGCCTTAAGGGGTGCATCTCAGCCTGCCCAGCCCAGCTGCGGTCTTGAGCCTTCACCAGGCCCTATCAGCTTGTAAACAAAGCCCTCAGTGCTGAGTCTTCAGAGGATCAATATGAATTTCCTGGGCAGGCCTTGTAGACCACTGATCAACTGGTTGTTTGAAAAAGCAAGATTGCCCTTAACTGAGGCCATTGTTCCCTTACACTGCAGTACAAGCAAGTGGACTTTGTAACACTTTAACCCAGTCAGGATGGGGGAGGGGAGCCTGGCCTGGGACCAGATAATACCTTCCTCCCAGACCACCTGCATGCTAGCACCCAACCTGGAGTTAATTATCATCTCATACATTGTTTATGAAGCATTTGTCTCAGCCTCAAGGTGAGCTAGGGAATCAGAGAGACAAATAAATAAATAATCCTAAGCAGCTCTGAGTGCGTGGGCCAGGAGAAAGGGCCACCAGGGATTGTTTATTATGGGGGCTTGCATATTTTATCACCCTGCCATCTTGTGACCCATCTCCCCCTTTCTCCCTTTTCTCTGATGTTGCTTTGATGAGAGTTTATATTATTCAGCATACTCTTTTGTAAGTCTATTTACAACCCAGGCACCGTTGGTTTGCGTGAGAGAGAGAGACGGCCCATCCCCAGATTAGTTAAATTGGAAATAAATTGGTTGTTAAATAAAAGTCCTCTGTGGGATGTGACAGTGATGAATGAGGGATGGATGAGCCTGGGGAAGGGAGTGGTGGCTTTCTGAATTGAAACTGTGCAGCTGAACTGGCCCCGGAAGTTTGGGAGGACGCTCACATCAGTCTGCAGCCAGAGGGCAGAGAGTGGGGAAGATGCCAGAGTACATTTTTAGAAGGGAATTGTGGGGCCAGGATTGAGCACTCTTTTTT
Organism: Cuniculus paca; assembly: GCA_004365215.1. NCBI lineage: Eukaryota > Metazoa > Chordata > Mammalia > Rodentia > Cuniculidae > Cuniculus > Cuniculus paca. Next base: position 15,393 of record RJWT010017853.1, on the reverse strand, counting down.
ATTTTCTAATGGTTTAAGGATCACTTTTCTGTCTTTGTTTTTATATCTTTATGACATATTTTTATTACTTTACAGATGAGGAAATGGTAGTAAATGACTGACCAGTGGTCATTGTCAAATGAAAAAACAAATCTGGATGAACACAGTATGAAGATACTTTATTCTAAAAGATTATGGAAAAGTGGGAAAGGGACTATTGCAATGGGTGATAGTCTAAGATTAGGGCTGTAACCCTAAAATCTGTAAGCATCTCAAGAACTAGAGGCAAACAGAGTCCTATTTCATAGAAAGGAGTAAACAAACTGAAAGAACTAGGTGTGAGCAAATAGGATGATGTGTGGCCTGACAGGATGGCAGATCAGAGGGTGTCTCCTGAGGAGGCCAGCCTCTTCCTGGGAGGTGCAGGCTGCTGACACAGGCTGAGGGCAGCTTACATTCAGAGGTCTGGAGGAAGGAGAGATGCTTGCCCAAAGTTTGGTTAACAAGCATTGTGCTCTGATTGACCAGTGGAACAATCAGTTCAACTAATCTTTTATGAGACCAGAGTTTGGAGGGTGCACGAATGGCTTTATCATAGGTGAACAGAGGAGCATCTAAATCTTACATAAGTCATATGGGAAAGCATTTTTTTTTTTTTTTTGGTAGCAAGCTGTTCTCCAGGACAAATAGGGCAGGGGATTTCTTTCACTGTTTTCTAGGGCCACAGCACAGGTAAAAGTCAACACTGTCAACCAGGGATGCTATGACTCAGATGGTTTAAGTGTGTCTTCCCGGAGGTTCATGTGCTGTTGGCTTGGCCCCAAGGTTGCTGAGGTTGAGGTGGTGGGACCTATAAAAGGTGGTGGTGTCTTGTGTGAGAGATCTTTCATGGACAGGGCTGCAGCTGTCCTCAGCAGAAACAAATGCTGATTTTTAGGACAGACTTCTTGCCACTAAACAAGTTGTTATGGAAGCCCAAGCCTGAACCCAGGGTCACTGTCTGGCTTCCTCTTTGGTGATTTCTTTTTTCCCCCTGAACACACTCTACCATTTGGCATAGGGCCTCTGCCAGAGCCAGTATTATGCTGTTAGGATTTTTATCAAGTCAGCAGTCAGTGATTCTGTCATTTCACCTGGGAGAGCCAGGCAAGTTTGGAGGGAGGTGGGTAGTGACTATTACCTCCCTCCCCTAGGACTCACCAATGGGTAGTGGATCCCTTCTCTTCTCCCCTAACTCTTCCTCATACTAGCGCAGTGACAGGGCCTGGGGGAGGGGAAGTGTGCTTGAGAGAAATTAAAGTGTCTTCCTTGAAAGGTAACAAATTCCTTGCTAATTATGCAATTATTTTATTATGCAGCCTTAATGAAAAAAAAATACACAAACCACTCAAAGCCTAAAAAGAAGGCTGCAGCCAGGACTTATCCAATTTAATAAATCCTCTCCATCCTGTAATTATTTCCTTGATTCTTTTTAATGCAAGCCTGCAGAAGGGTGGTGGAATGGTCTCTCTCTGGTTGTGGTAGGGGAGGGGCACAAGCCCACAAGGAGAGGGGGCTGCCCTTCCCTTTCCTACCCACTCCACTTGCCCTCTCCAAGTGGGTATCCTTACAGAGAGCCCACCTCTGACCTTCCGCCCCATCCCATCATTCCAAAAGGAGGGGCACGGGAGGAGGAGGACGGATTAAGTAATTACTCCTGTAGTTGAATTTGGGCTTTGGTGCTTCCCTTAATAATGCCTGTCTTTTACCTGTGACTTTGCCCTATTGCAGCTTGCACTCCATTTCTTTAGCCCTCCTTTCAACCACCAACTATCAGACTTAGCCCCCAGAAGGGATGGCAATGAGATGTGGATGTGTTACCTCTTCAAAGTCATAGTTTGTGTGTGTGTGTGTGTGTGTGTGTGTGTACATATACATGTTAGGCATCTCATGCGTGCTAGGCAGGTGCTCTACAACTGGGCTACATCTTCAGCCCTAGAACCACAAAATTTGAAGCAGACAGACCTGGGCCCAAATTTTAGCTTACCTAAACATTGGTTTGTGCTTAATCTCTCCGAGTCATCATTGTCTTTATCCATAAAATGCGATAGTAACCCTTTCTTATCAGGGATGTCGTGTGCGTCGAAGGTGGAGCTAGACCTAAAGAATCAGCACAGTACTGAATGCATAGCTGGTGTCCAGTTATGAAAGTTTCCCCCACTTACTTTTGCCCTCCTCCTGTGGCCCTTAGTGATGTTGTTACTAGAATTTGGAAAAGGGAAGTAGGTTGAGCTGTGGGAAAGCCGGGGAAGTCTTGTTTCTCTCTTTTAGCAGAAGGGCTGGGCCAGGAAGAACTCACTGTTTAGTGCCTTCTCCATTGCTATTACCATGGTGACTGCCTGCCAGCTGAATTCCTCAGCAGCTTGACTAAAGCAAAACCAACTATGTTCCCTCATGCAGGATGCTGGACATACCTGGGTCTTGCTAGCCCTGTACTCTTACAGGATAGTGTGTTAGTGTGAGAAGACTGCTTCCACCCAGCTGGCTTGACTTTCTGCCCTCTCTGAACTCATCTCTTGGGCACACACTAACCTGAGATCTAACAGGCACCACTTCTAGGTACTGCCTTGACTTCGTGGTCAGAGTCCAACAGCCTGGACTTAGAAGTCAGATGGACCTTGTTAGGAAACATTTCTGGGATTCATTACTTGTGCCATCTTGATTAGAGATACATAAACTCTCCACATCTCAATTTCTTCACCCATAGAGTGGGCATAGTAATAAAACGTACCTCAGGGGATTGTTACAAGGGTCATGAAAGATGATGTCATGAGAAATAGCTTTGTGAAAGAGAAAGCATGGAACAAATGTCAGAGTCAGTGGGACAAGACAAGCACAGTTCAAGCATCCGTTAAGTGTTCATTATTGCGTGAAACCTTTAACACACATTATTTCATTAGGCTCAAAACATCATGAGGTAGGGTTCAGTTTCTTCATTGAGCCCATAAGGAATAAAGAAAATTTAGAGAAGCTAAATAGTTTGAGCTCTCCTAGCTGAAAAGAGTCAGAACTTGGCCTTTTAGAAATGTCTTCCCTGTAAGATTCTGTAAAAAATCACTGTTCTTACTGATACTGATTAATAGAGAAGTTGTGATCGAGCACTTTATTAGTCAGTGTTCTCCACAGAGAAAGAACCAATAGGGAGTGTGTGTGTGTGTGTGTGTGTGTGTGTGTGTGTGTGTGTGTAATACAGAAATTGCCTCACATGATTATAGAGGCCAAGAAATTCAATAAACTGTCCATCATCTGTCGCTGGAGAATCAGAAGCACTGGTGGCATAGTTCAATCTCAGTCTGAAGGTCTTAGATCAAAGAGCACTGACCTCCAAGGGCAGGAAAAAATGGATCTATCAGCTGGAAAGGAGAGAATCAAATTGCCATTCGGCCTTTTTGTTCTGTACAAGCCCTCAGTGACTAGATGATGCCCAGCCACATCTGTGAGGGTGATCTTTACTCAGCCCACTTATTCAAGTGTTAATCTTTTCTTGAGGCAACCTCACAGACACACCCCAAAATAATTCTTTACAGCCAGTTGGGCATCCCTTAGTCCAGTCAAATTGACACGAAATTAACTATCACAAGCATTTGGTAAGGGATACTAGAGAAATGTATGGCAGGTCTTCCTTGATCACCAGAGGCTTATATGCCTCTTGTGATAATAGGACATGAAAAGTGAACCAGCTTTAGGCAGGGTAGACCATGACAAAGGCATTCATGGAGACGTGCAACATGAATCTGAAAGGTAAGAACTGTGCCTGGGTTGAGGCGTTTGAGGAGGTTTCATGGAGGAGGAAGGACTTGAACTAGGCTAAAAAATGGATAGGATCTGAAGACAGAGAAGGCGGGTAGGAAATTCTGGTTGGGATTTGGACTGTCTGTAGAGAATACTAGCAAAGTGCTGGGGAGGGGAGGTGCCATTAAAAACTGACCACTGTGGAAGTTGATATGGAGAGCCCTCAAAAAATTAAAACTAGAAATTCTGTTTAACTCAGTTATTCCCCTTCTAGAAATAGTCCCAGAATAAAGACATTATATTAAAGTGATGTATGCATACCCATGTTTATAGCTTCACAATTCACAATAGCTAAACCTTGGAAGCAGTCTATATGTCCATCAACAGGTGAATGTGCAAAGAAAATGTGGGATTTACACACAACAGAGTACTATTCTGTCATAAAGAAACATAAACTTGAGTCATTTGTAAGAAAATGAATGCACATTGATATCATAATATTAAGTGAAATAAATCAGACATGCAAAGTTAAATATCACAAGGTTTCTCTTATATGAGAAACCCAAATGGTGAATAAAGGGCAAACTAAAAGATAGATAATAGGAAGTAGGGAGATAGAACTTTCTCAAATAGTAAGGAGATCAAGAGATGGATGAAGAGGGGAGGGAGGGAAGGGAAAGGGGATGAAATAAGGAATTAGAATGTGTTAAGTACATGTACTAACTCCATCCAAAGAATGTAAACATTATGTACTGCAAATATATACTAATGAAAAACAAAATTTAAAAAAGACTTTAAAATGTTATACCATAAAAATATTGATCATTTATTTTTTTCCACATGGAGCTGCTATGAACTGGTCATTGCATCCCTGAACCAGTCCAGCAGCAGATGCAAGTGTGCGCTAAAGAATGTACCCCTCTATCGGCTCCTGCTGTGTCTGCTTCTACCCTTTAAAACAACCTATCCAGTGGCTCCCAGCCTGGCCCCTATGCTCTCCAAACTTAGGGCTCAGCTTGACCAAGCCTGATGCCCTACCTTGCTGGGGTGAAAGGAGGTGGACTGTGTGCTGCTGGGCCTCAGCTCAACTAAGCCAGGCTCCCAAGAGTGCCTTTAGAGAAGGTTTTGGGTCTGGCCTCTTTCCAGCCATCTGAAGACCTGTCATGGGTATAAGAGATGGGTTTTTTACTGGCGGAATGAGGGTGGATTTAGACAACTTCAGGTGGGAATGAAGATAATATGGGCAAACTTCAGGTAGCTGGGAGTGGGGACATGGTAAGCACATGTATTGCATTCTTACCTTTGTAAGTTGTGTACTAGTGAAGACAGAGGCTGAAAACATGCCCAGTCTTCATCTCTTTGCTTTGCACCCCATTTCTGTGTTGAAGTAGCCTGAGTAAGGATCTTTATGGGAGTAACCTCTGCTCCCTTATGTGACTATTTTATCTCCCTTCATATAGTAGAATGCTGTGTCTGAATCCTGGCCTATCAGTTGCCTGTAAGGAAAGTCTAGTGTAGAATATGTACTGGTTGGTAAGTTTCATCATAGCAACCTGCTCACTTAATTCATCTTGGCTCAGATGACCACATTAATCAGGTTGGCTGACTTATTCCTTATGACCTAAATTTTTGGCTACTCTGGCCTCAGACCCTTTGGAATTCTGAACATATTTCCTTTTAAAACTGTCTCTTTCTTCTGACTCTTTTCTTTCAACACCTCCCTGACACTTTGGATGTGGATGATCCCTTGTGGTACATTCCTGGCTCTCCAAACAAGCATTAAGGACTGTCGTGATCTCAGCACCCAGATGTACTCCAGCGGGCACTCACCTCTTCTCCCTTTCCCAGTCCTGCATTTAAGTCTTTGTCTCTGGTGAGAAAAGTTAGCATCTTTCTTCTCCTTTCTTCTTCTTCTTCTTCTTCTTCTTCTTCTTCTTCTTCTTCTTCTTCTTCTTCTTCTTCTTCTTCTTCTTCTTCTTCTCCTTCTCCTTCTCCTTCTCCTTCTCCTTCTCCTTCTCCTCCTTCTCCTTCTTCTTCTTCTTCCGCTGCTGCTGCTGCTCCTGCTTCTTCTTCCTCTTCCTCCTCCTCCTCCTCCTCCTCCTCCTCCTCTTCTTCTTCTTCTTCTTCTTCTTCTTCTTCTTCTTCTTCTTCTTCTTCCTCTTCTTCTTCCTCTTCTTTTTTGAACTTGTTTTCTCTCTCACTGGCCTTTTTTCCAGGCTTTTCCTCTCTCATGTGGCCCAGCCAGCCCTGTCTCTATTCTAATCTCTGAACCTTTCTTTAGGGTATGTCATTCTCCAGTCTTCACAAAATTTTCTTTATATGGAAAATTCTTCCATTAGAGTGATACTCTTGCAGATAGATAGAGCAATAAACCCACTTCTGATAGAATGGTAATAAATTGTGTCAATGGTAACAGTTCATCATGGCTCTTCTGGGGCTGTGTCCTAACCCAGTGACACAGTGATCATTCCAGGGCAAATTTTAAAACCACAGATTGAGATCCTTGGGGATCCTTGGGACATCTGAAACTGCTCACATTTCAAGTGGCCATGTCTTTTTTTCCTTTGTCTGCTTTTGCCCTCCAAGTTGCCCTTGAACCCTGGACTTGGTATATCCAGCTGTTCCTTGGTTGTTCTCTTCAGAAGTGACTTTCTTAGGTACTCCAGGCTGGGAGAAGAAACGGTCTTTACACTTCACATAATTCAACATCAAAATTTGGATACATGTGGTCCAGATCTCTCTGGACCTACAGGCTTACAGCAGTTCTCAACCTTTTCGTTCTAATCTTTCCTTCTGTGGGCCCTACAGTGATAGAAGCCAAAGCTCCTCTGTGTTTCGGAAAGGCCATTTGTATGTTTACAGGCATTCTGTTATTATAGTTATCACTTCCAGTAAATTTTAAAGACATAAAAAACTGCAGGAGTATTGTTGGGAGCCTATTTCATTGCTATGGCTTTAAAACATACAAAAATAGTAATGCTATTAGTAGTTGAAAATCATAGTAGTACTGTTTTCTTGGGCATAAATTTTACTGCTATGGTAACTGTGTGCCACAAAGATAATAAATACACAATTGAAGAGTGGTTATTGGCAGGCTAGGCAGACAGAAGACAATGCATTACACTTACGGGGCCACCTGAGAATTGAGGCAAAGGGTTGTTTATTGTTTTAAGAAACACACTTCCTTGTACGTGGAGAAGGATGTGGGGTGGTAGGAGGATCATGGGTTTGAAACCAGACATGTCTGGGTTGAAATCCCTCCTGTGCCAGTTGTAGCTGTGGAAAGGTTAATAGTTCATTTAGTGTCATCAACAAAATGAAGAAAACCCTACCAGGTGGTGAGGACTACATGTGATGCTAGAGATAAATGTTTCTGGACTTGTTCAACTATAAATCCCACAAAGTTGGAACTCCTGACCATCTTATCCATTTTGTCCCCAGTGCTACCTCATTGCCGAGCATGTAATAGGTTTATGAAGGTGCTGCTCAGTGTACTATTTTTACTGTTTTTATAATCTCTCCTCACTCTCACACTCTCTTTGTCTCACTCTTGCTCTTTCTCTGTCGTATCACGCATTAGTAACTAAAAACCTCTGATCTTGTTAATCCCCTGACTCTTGTAGCTAAACCACCACCCTCTCCAATTCAGGTCCTAGAACCCTGAGAAAATTTTGGTTAATAAAGAAGAAAAAGAAAAAAAGGCTTCCCACCAACCCATGAGATGGATAAGCTACAATATATACATTTTAACCTTTTGGCCAAACATTTCTGAGGCAAATTACAATACTTGATTAATAGTGAGACTTTCTGATACAAAGCAAGTCTCAGATAGACTGGGCATTTAGTCTTGGTGTAAATGTTTATTAGAGTCAAGTTCTCTTTAAAGGTGATATATGGTATTAATGCACATTAGCATGAAAAGAGGTGACTGTGGATCTCCCGGAGCGCATCCAGTCAGAGCTGCACATCTTCCATGCCTGAAAACATTGCTTCCCATTGCTCTCACCTTGCAGCACTTACAGATTCTTTATCAAATTTATGTCCCAATTGTCACACCTGCATGGCTTCTGTCAAGCTAGTGAGAAGGCACCTTTTAGCATTGTAGATGACCTTCTGTTGTTTAGATGGTTAATACCATATTTTGGAGAAGTTAAACCAGGGTGTTTAAACAGGGAACCTCAGTTTCCCTACCTGTGAAATGAGAAAGGAAGATAGTGTGCTCCTCATTGCTACTTGGATTTTTAAAAATAGGTGTCTTGTTTTAGTTTGCTTACTACCTCCAGTGTTGTGCATAATACCTGACACTCAGTAATGCTCATTCAACAGCTTTGGATGGAACGAGCTAGTGAATGATACTATCTCTGGGAAATTTAGAATAATGAAGGCCTGTGTAATTTATTTTCTAGATAGAGAAGTGTATTCTATTAAATCTCAGTGAAACTTGCTTCTGTCCTCCTTTCTCCTACTTAGTCCTTTTGTCTTTGGATACACCCAACCGATTTAGTATCTAAACCCCAGTGCTTCTGTGAGCTGTAAGCTCCTGCCCCACACCTCCCTAGGTTGCCCCACATTGTCTGTTTTTGAACCCCATTCCCTCATGGCTGGAGTTGGAGAACACTATATAATTATATTGGAAATCATAGGTTCCCAGAGACTGGGGAGTAATTATGCTTAATAGGAATAAAATGAATTCCCAGTTGCCCTCTCCAGGGTGGATGACAGTCCGACCCTATATTTACCTTCTAATGATACGGCAATTACTGTCTAATAATTACCCTGGTACTTTCTGGAACCTGCCCAGCCATTAATTGGTTAATGGCCATTGTGCCATACAAGGAATTAAGGAATATGCCTGCTCTTTAATTTCCATAACTTAAAAATCTTCAGCTCTTAGGGCTGTTCTTGGAAGACACATGGAGAGCTAGGAGGAATAGGGCTACCTGCAAAGGATCAGAGTTTTTAGCTGAAGGTGTTGCCCCTAGGAAGGCAAACCCAGCTCTCTAGAGTAGTGGCAGAAGGAGGCCACATGGGAAGAAGTCCATTGAGGTTGGGACAACCCTCCTCACTCCCATCCTGATCCAACAAAAGAGCCAGAGATGTTGGAATGAACTGTAAAAGAAGACCAAATGAAGTCCTATCTTGTTCCTTAAACATTAATTAAATCATGTACCCATCTCAGTGCCAGCCTCCTTGTGCACAATGACCTTGTCCTTCTCTGACTCTCTTCCTTGAGTTCTTTTCTTGCCCTTCTCTGACCTTCTCTATTGAGTTTTTTTCTTTTCTTTCTTTTTCTTTTTTTGTAGTGCCAGGGATTAAACCCAGGGCTTCACACGTGCTAGGCAAGCACTGTACCACTGAGCTGTCCTCCAGTGCCTCCCTTGTTAACTCTGTCTTGTGCAATCTCTTTGTCATTCCCAGAATCCGAGTCTTGCCTCAAAGAGCAGACCAAGAGGTTTCTGAGAGCACTACGTGTATAAACAATTGTTTTTATTCTGCTTATGACAATCTCAGAGCAGGCAATTAAAATACATTTTAAATGAATAATGCTAAGCAAATAATGGTAGAGAAGAAAAGTGCATGAGCTTTGGAGTCGGATAGCCCTGAGTTCAAATCTAAGCTTTAATACTAACTTTATGACTTTGGACAAATGAATCATCTTTTGTAAGACTGTTTCCCCATTTGAAAATGGGAATAATATTAGTAACACACAATGCTGTCACATGATGAAGAGAAGAGTCTAAAATGGTTCCTAATTTTATTGCATATCTTATATACTGTATTTACATGTTAATGCATATCATATGGATATACATACAAATAACTATAAATATATATCTATAGATACATACATATATTATGGAAATAATATATGTATCAACAGATATATGGATATGTATCTATGGCTATATGTAAAGATATATATACATATATATATAGAGAGAATGACAGGTATGTAATATGCACAAATATAAGGATATATGGATACAAAATAAAATTAGAGTAGGTATTTCCTTCTTCTCTTTTGCATGTGAGCAGAGGTAATAGGGAGTTGAAGTTCTGAGTAACTATGATTATGTTTTGTGACTAATTTTTCTGTGACCTGTGGGTGCACCAATACTCTGCCTCAATCTAAGGAATCATTGGAGATCATTTAAATCCCACAGAGGAAAATTACATTGAAGGTGCTATATTTACAACTTTCACACATTACTTCATTTAATCCTCACATTAGCTCTGCAAGGGGAAAAATATTGTGGGAGATAGAATATGCCAGTTAATTAAGGAGATGATTTTATTAAGGCTATTTGCAATGTGGAAAATGTTCATTAATGAGGAGTGTCTCAAAGAAAAGAAAAGGGCCTGTGGTTTTATAGAAGCAGGTAAACAAGGGACACACCGGGGAGTCTTGTGGGAGTCATGGGAAGGATGGACTGAGGAAAAGTGGAGGTGGATCTTACCTGGGAACTAGGGGAGCAGAAAGGTCCTTTGGCCATTTTTGGGAACACATGAGTGTAGAGGTATTTCTTGATTTTTCTGGAGCATAGGGCTCACATCATCTCGTTGTGTGCAGCTAAAGAAGAAGTTAAATAACTTGTCTGACACCTCCCAACCAGTCAGAAGTAGAGCGGTTACAGAATTCTGGTCTGTCTAGCTCCATAGCTATCATCTTGCAGCAGATGGGACACATGTTTTCCCATTCACCGATTCATTCAACAAATATTCACTGAGGTGCCAGTATGTGCCAGGAGCTCTTACAGGTGCTGGGGAAACTAGCAGGGGTCCGGACTTCACGTAAATTACATTTGAGTAGGGCAGAAGACACTACACAGCTTAACTAGATAGAGCAGATGACTTGAAGTGGAGTTAAATGCTACAAGGAAATCAAATGGTGATGTGATGGAGAGTTTGCAGGGAGGAGAACCAGGCTTCTCAGAGGAGACATTAGTCGTGAGAAGGAGCTGGCCATGCACCCAGCTCAGGGATGTGGATGTGGGGGGACCTAGGAAGAGGAGACATCAAATGCAAGGGCCTAGTGAGGGAATGAGCCTGGTGTGTTTGGGAACAACCAAAAGTCACTAAAGCAGTGAGAACGATGGGAAGCAGTAGGACCACTCAGAGTCAGGAAAGAAGCAGATCAGAAAGAACCCTGTAGTTTTTGAGGAGGTTTTATTCCAAGTACAACGAAGAAGGTACCAGCCAACAGCAGAAGCTGTTGGGCACCATTAAGGCACTCAGATTAAGAGCATGTGGAAGACCAAGGAAGGGTGCCTTAGCATTTGGGCAAGCCCATCAGCCACATGCCATCCCTGACCATGGGTAAACCTCCTTCTGGCCTTGAGGACAGAAAACATAGTCATCTTCTCTGTCCACCATCTAGTGCCAAGGTCTATCTTCCATGGCAAGGCCTTTGCTTGTTTTCCTGACCTGGTTGTAATATCACACTTTGAAATGGCAAAGTATGCTTAATCCTATCATAGACCCTCTTTTCAGCCTCTACTGTGGGTCAGGCAGGGATTCAGGGTGTGCCCTCTCATGGAGATAAGGAATCCTAGGTTCTGTGGTGGATCTAACATCCTGCAGCTAGCTAACAAAGGAAGTTAACTGGAAAAGAGGCTTTGTGTGTTGTGGGCTGTGTGTCTCCTACTACCTCTGCCATGAGTTCCAGAGATTTCAGGATAGACTTATAAAAGAATTCCAAAGTATGTCCTAAAGCCATAGTTAGAATAATAGTTGGGATTAGGAGATGTTCTGTATTTAGTGGTCTTTCAGGCTACTATCTATGAGCTCTCAGCTCTGATCTACAGCCAGCCACCATTACCTGCTATTAGCACTGCCCTCTATTAGCAGCTATTATCACTCACTGACTATTAGCCACCATTAGCTACTATTATCATCTAGCTCCTATTATCCATTATTAGCTACTCTTATCAACTACCTACTATTATCTACTATCAGCTTCTATTATCTTCAACCATTATCCAGTATCTTTCATTTGTTATCTGTGATCTACTATCAGCATCTATCTATTATCAGCCATGTGCTACAATCTGTGAGCTCCTTTTTATTCTCTACTATCTATAGTTACCTACCATCTAACAGCTACTATCTATTATTTCATATCCATCAGCTGCCATCTAGCTATCATTTCCCATCTTTCCTCTCTACCTAAATTCAGCACAGTAATTAATAGCCATTAGAAATCTCTAGCCAAAATTTTGCTTACAGATGTTCCTCTGGGATAAGAGGCTGCTTTCTGCCACCCTAAGTTTCAAGGCAAATTCTACTCAAGACAAATTCTTATTCTTATGAATTCTTATAAATTCATGGCAAAGGAGGCCACAGGCCCTCTCTACCCTTCCGGCATCCCTAGCTCACACATCCATGAGACTCCTGGTTACCGTGTCACAGATCTGGGGGGATCTTTTGATAAGAAGAGTCAAAAGTCCCCTCTTGAGACTGGAAGAGAGATACAGCTTTAATGACACACATTTGGTTTGTCCAATTAAAACTTGTATGTCGCAGAATGTCTACTTCTATGGGAATAAGAATTCCGAAGACTACCCATGGATAAGACAGATCAAAATTGACTGATTTCTACCTGTCCCTCATCCCCAAACACACTCTTGACCCTGCTGTACACAGACATGAAAGACAGCTTAGGGAGAGTGCTACAAGCCAGCAAAAGCAAAGAGTGCTGGATGGAGAAGGGCAAAGCCAAGCTCTTCTGGGGAGCCAGTTGGCCTACATCAGGTGAAGAGTGGGCATTCTTTCCAGAGGCCTGGGGGGCTGCCTGACCACTGACTGCTGCAGGAGCAGATTGCAGATGGCAGCATGGAAATCTCTGGATTTGTAGCCAGATTGCGTAGGTTGAAATCCTTGCTACAGCAAGGGGTGTGACCTGGACCAAATTGGACAGCTTCAGGGAATTAATGAAGCTAAGTGGTGGGACAGGTTGCCAGAAGGGAGCTTGAGAGGAGGAAAGCAAGCACAGTAGGAGCTCATCAACTCTAAGGGACCTCTCTAGAGGAGGAAAAGACTGGGTAAAGATCCATCAAGTGTCACAGCTGGAATGGTCATTAGAGAGCATCTGGAAGGGGCTTTCAAACTGTGGGTCATGACCTATCAGGGTTGTGAAATCAATTAATGAGCTGTGCCCAGTGTTAAAACCAACAAACAGAAGAAAGAATGAAATAGAAAACTAATAGGGTGCATCCAATATAGTGAAAATAAGCATTGTTTGTGGAAAAAAACATATTTACATGCAAAATAAGTTGTAAGAGAAAATATTTTTCTTACTCTGAGTCCTAGTAAAATAAGTTCAAAACCATCAAAATGGTCCAGTTTCTAGTTTAAAGATCGAGTCTCAGAGACGTTAAGATCTGAACCAGGACAGAAAATGCTTACAAAATGAGGTGGTGGCTGACACAAAAACAGGACCCCCTGCTTTCCAGGGAAAGGGGCCATTTGAGAGCACGAGATCAGGCCTCCTTCCCTAACAGGGAAGAAGTTAGTGGGATTTCTAGATGACACTATGGTAGACTCCAGGACTGCTATGAGGGGACAAACCTATGGAGGGCATATTCTTGTGTACCAGGCTGCTCTGTGGTTTACCTGCAGCTACAGAAAATGAGCCCAGCCCAAGCCCTAGCTTAGGAGCACTTTCATTATAAAAGCATCCCTGACCAGCTGTGGGTTTAAAGACAGACAAACCTCGGTTCATGTCCTGCATTGACATTTGCAAACTGGGAGGGACACGTGATGGGTTTCTCAAGCCTCGGTTTTTACATATGTAAGTGGAAATGCATATTCTATGTTTTTTTTTTTTAAGAAAAGAATTTAGTGAAATAACCTAAAAGAATGTGTGTTTTCAATAAATGCTTCTCTCTGCTACCTCTCCCCCTTCCCCTCTAGTACATCTTTGTTCACCAAGGCTTTCATATGCCTTATCTCATCACCTACCTGCCTCAGCTCACAAAGCCAGTTCTTACATAAACAGATCAGTGATGTAAACACCCTTACCATTTACATTTATGGAGGCGAAGAGGCTGAGTTTCCTCACCAACACAGGGACAACATAGACAGACTTAGAAGCAATAACTCCTTTCAGAAGCTTCCAATTTCCCTGAGATCCCAAGCAGGATGTCCCCTTGGGCCATTCTTCAGGAAGCTTTGAATTTGGGCAGAGACAGAGGCCCAGTTTGGGATGGCAGATGTTCCCCAGCCCTCTCTTTCTACTTGGCTCGTATTAAAACCACTGACCAGGCAGATCCCCTTCCCTTCTTGTCTTGCGGACCTGAGATGAATCTGGCCAGGAGGACCATTAATGAGAAACATGATTAAACCTGCAAAGGCTTTAATGCTCCGGGGGGAAATATTGTTTTTTCCACATTTAAAAAAAGTATTTCTATTATCTCCTTCAAGATAAATTCCAGCCATTTACTCACAGCTTCCTCTATGAAAAAAGCATATGCATTCCCCCAGGGCCTCTTTTTTGCTTGATAACCTCATAACCAGATTGTAGATGCATATATATCAACATGCTTGTTACAGCACCTTCTCTCTCCCAGGTGTGAAGCTAGATGAATGGAGATGAGCTTCACGCACTCCGGTTGCAGGCAGCTCAGGCTCTGGCTTGGAGGATGGGCCGACTTCCGCATGAGTTCCCTACCTGCTTAGATGATGCCATTTATTAAGCAGTACCTGCCACCCACACCTGGCCAGGGTGCTGAGCCCTTTAGAAGCAGGCAGCCACAGCACTATATTTTCTTCTTTGAACGCATAGAAGGTAGAATGAAGGCAGAGGCTAATATGGCTGTACTCATCCGGCTGGTCCTGATTTCATATAATTTGTCCCACTGTCTCCTGAGTGTGTTGTATATGTGACCTATTTGGGGGTTAGAAATTGTGGGTAATGCAACCTTAATGTTGCCTCTTGCCAAATTCACTCCCAACTTCATCTGTCTTTCCCCAAAAGAGACTCCTCTCCTCTCTGGGAAACTCTGACTGAATCTGTCCCATGCTGTAGGCTACTGGAATAAAATAAAGTTCTGTATTTAATCAGTGCAAGAAGGAACCCAGTTAGTTCTATATAAATGTGCATTCTCAAAGCATGGGATCCTGATGGTGAAGATTTACACCTTGCCTCCTGGAAGGCTTGAAGTGGCAGATTGAACAACTCTGCATGTCCTTCTCTTCTTCCTTGGTTTTATTGCAGTATGATTTACATAACAATATTTTTAGCATAGTTTACAGAGTTGTACAACTATCATCATAATGTAACTGTAGAATACTTTTGTTCACTTTTGTTCCCAGTACTTTTTAATTTTTTTTTGTCTTTTGGAGACAGGGTTTCACTATGTAGTTCAGGTTGGCCTTGAACTCACAGCAATCCTCCTGCCTCAGCCTCCCGAATGCTGGGATTACAGGTGTGTGCCACCACGTCCATCATAACTTGCTACGGTTTGTATATAGATGGCCCCCCCAATCCTCATGTAGTCATGGAAGTGGCTGAATCTAGCATTTGTGATTGACTCATTGTGTAGCGCTGAGATTGGAGGTGTGAGTTCTGCACTCGCCCAGGGGTGGAGCCGACATACAATGTAAGGTCGGCATGGGCATGTTTTTCCCTCTTTGGTGCGGTTT